>JAAAKQ030106292.1:0-14215 GCA_010016005.3 Zanna intricata
ATTCACAATAAGATAACGCACACCAAACATTAGGTTGATATCTTCGTTTGTTCCCGAGAAATTAAAAAAAAAAAACAGCCGGATTTAAAAAAAATTTCAAAATCCATTTTAACCCTTTAAATTTGGATCTCAATAAACCTTTTCATCGTGTGCACTTATACTTAATAGTACTCTCTCACTTTCACACACACACACACACACACACAATATATATATATATATATACACACACACACTCACATAGGCGCGCGCGCACACACGTTTGGTCTGGGTTTTTTTTTACCAGATTTGATGGACTTGCTTAGAAGAAATCTGGCACAATGATTCTATATAGGGCTTTTGATAACGTTTAATTTTGGCCGCAATCGGTCGAGAGGATAGAGTGCTAACAGACCTCTTTATTCAAAGTAGTGGGGGCAACAAGAGAAGACCCTAAGATCTAGCAACAAGAATATCAAGAGAGGAGTAAAAGAATAAGAGTACAAGAATAAGAGAGAAGATCCAACCGATAAGGCTGCCCTACCTTGCCGGACGTTTGTCCGGTAGGGGGGGGGGGTGGCTCTGTTGGTCGGACATTCCACCCCGAGACTGAGCAATGCTTAACTGCGGGTCCGGTCTCGAGGTGTGGAGAGCGGTGAGGGAGGTTTTGTCGTTAGGGGGCAGGTCACTATACGAACTTAACAAGACGAAGACGATCCGAGGACGCCCCGGACAAATCCCCCCCCGAGGCCGCGTTATGCTTAATTGCGGTCTCGGTGGGGGGAAGAGCGGTGAGGAAGATTTATTCGGTATGGGACAGGTCATTAACGCCTAACACCACACCTTGGCGGAGCCTGTTACCCTGTTAGCTAGCCCGGGACGGAGAGCGTTCTGGGTCCGAGCCCTACACAACCCCACGATGGCCCCGTGTTGGCGTGCGTAAATGGCATTCTTTCATCATCGAAAAAAAAAATTGTCACTATACGCAGTTAATTTAACATCTTTGCGGAACCTGCTTAGCTTGCTAAGCGGGCTAGCTCGTGATATTTACTATCTCCAACACATGTTGGAAATACTTGTTATCTATTATATATGTATGTATATGAAATAGTTTTGTTTGTCTGTTACTCTTTTATGCAAATCTATTCAACGGTTTGAGCTGAAATTTTGTACAAACATAATTTTTACTTGTGAAAAGAACAGAGAGCTATTTAGATAATAGGCTAATCTTAGATTTTAGTTTGTCAACTACCTGTATAATATTAGTGTATTAGTCTTTTTTACCATATATATTATATTTGTTATGTTAAAGTAATAATAGAGTGGTAAACTAAAAAACTTATAATTTTTAATAAGCCACGTGCTTTCGCGAGGAAAGCAGAACTTCCGACATCGGCAGTTTTGCCAACCTGGTTCTTTCTTAGGTAGGTAGGTAACTGTGTCTAGCGTGAGAGTACATTAAACAGCAGTGCGCCCTAGTGGGAAAGATAGACATTTAAGGGGTGTAATACCTATTATACTATAAAAACTTCATGTAGTATATATCATTAAGGCTATAATTTAGGATGAGGTATTGATCACATCGATATACTATCGGTATACTTATATATATATATATATATATATATACCTCTTTATATCGCGGTAGATTTAAATCCTATCACGCGGACTCAGAATTCTTCTCTAAGTCACATATAGCAATATATATATATAAGGAAACCTTTGTTTCCCTACATTTTTTCCCGGCGACCTCCCGGTTTTAAAAATTTTACTCTCGGACACACCCAGCAAGACCAAACAGCGCGACACCATGGACCCGGAGGCAATACTTAACGACGGATCTGAATACCACGACGCGACAGCCAAAACGGATGCAGAAGAGGCTAAAACAAAGGCAGAAAAGGGCAGAGGAAAGAAGAGACGAAGGCAGCTGAGCAGTGACACACAGACAACAGTGAGGGTGACACGCTGGACACCCTCTTTACCACGATACAGGAGCTACAGGACCTCTGCAAGAAGGACAAGTCCAAGCAAAGTATAAAGGAAAAGGCGAACACGGTGGCCCGAATGGCCATGGGAATTCGAGCTCAACAAGAGAGACTAAAGGCCCCTGACCCGGTCTCTGTGGCAACACAGACCGAGCCCGGTTTCAACATTACTTTAGAAATTAAGAGTTTCAATATCCATTATTTATGTTTATACATTAATATTACAATTTCCATTTATATTTTATTATGAATATGATAATTATAAAGTTATAGGTTTTTTAAAATAAAGTTTTATATAAATATAAAAACAAAAAAAAACAGCTTCCCAAAGAGTTCAAAAACACATAATTATTAAAATAATAAACCGCTTAAAAAAAATGCACTTATTAAACGTCCACGCTTCCTTATCGTAACGAATCTGGAACATTTCATTCCGACAAATCATCTGACTCAGACAATTTGGAAGTCAGTACCAATGCCTGCCGCTACTGTGTGCGCTTAAGTTTAAAAACATTGCAAATTTTATCTCGCCGATCGGCGTCGGGTCTGAATCTGAGTTTCTGCTTGCACTGAGTGCGTACCTATAAGTACGGATAAGAGTAATTTTCAAATACTGGTAATTGCTTTTAGCAATTTTTTATTTTATCTAGATTATTTCATTTCACTGATGTAAGTCCGTAGTCAAGAAAAAATCAGTTTTTATTACAATTTTATATAGATTAAATTTTATATATATAAGTTTAATGATTACGTATTATCAATGTGAAATCTTAAAATCCATTCACGACGCGTAGGCTAGTTTTTCAACCTTTATTTCCGACAAAATGGTGCAGATGTTATATGGGTTATACGGTATGTGCATAGCATATCACCGATATTGTAAAAATATTGGTTTTTTTTTTAATATAATTAAAAGTATTATATCATCAGCAATTAATAAAACAGTTTATAAATAGTATTTTTATAACAATGTAAAATATTTTTTAAACGACATATTTACCGATAGACCTGTTACTAATGTATATGAGAAATTAATTCTACATTAAAAAACCGATAGATATCAGGTGGTAACAATTTACGTCAAAGGTCAGAGGAGAATGATTTGTGAAGGATAGAGTGTGAAATATTATGATAACGGGACTACTTAATAAAAGAAGAAAAAAAAGGCCAACATGATTTACTTTCTCTTTGGAAGGGGAAAGTGGAAGAAATTAAAAAAAAGACATGATATCTTGACAAGAAAATTAACCATAAAACATCGTTTAAAAAAAAAATAATAATAATACAAAAAGAAAAAAACAATGTGAGCTGAAAGTATGCTCCTCGACAACTGCTGTTTCTAGTGTACTAGTGATTGTATTGCACTAGTCTGTTGTGTTTGCATTAGAAGTCATAAAATATTATTGGATATAAAAAAATGAGATGTATTTAGGTATTAAATACTAAAACATTATTATTTATTCTATTAACTATACAAACAAAAAGTAATTTAACAAAACTAATTTGTAGTAAAAAAAAAAATCCTGTATGTTATTTTAATAATTTAAATACCAAGTAGAGATAATTTTTTTTTTTTTTTTTGTAAAACTGTCACTAAAATTGATAATAAAATTTATTTAAATACAGAGATATTATTCAAAGAGTACATTTAAAATGTATTATTATATTGTATGCTAATTTTACTTCCAGATAAAAATAAATAACTTTAAACTAAGTTATAAATAATAATTACATATTTATTTTTTTTTAATGTAGTTATCTTTTAAAAAGTGTATTGCTTTTAAATCAGAATAAAAATAAGGAAAAGTTTATTTTATATTTTAATGATTTATATTAATAATTTCACGTTATTTTCATAATAATTTTTTTTGTTACAGAAGAAGTGATAAAAGACAGTGACAGTACTAATAGAAATTAAAAAAAAAAATAATAGATTTAATAATATGAAAAAAGAAATAGTCGTCTAAGAATAATTAAACAAAGAAATGAAACAATTTTTACAAATTATTAATTATAACTAACAGATTAAAATGATAATCAATAATTAATTAACAATTCTGTAAAAGACTTTTTCAATATATATATATATATGAGATTTACTGTCGTATGTACTTCGTGGAAAGAATTTTGTACAATAATGAGAAATTAATTAATTCTACATTAAAAAACCGATAGATATCAGGTGGTAACAATTTATGTCGAAGGTCAGAGGAGAATGGTTTGTGAAGGATATTTTTTTTTTAACCTCCGGAACCACAATTAAGTATATCTTCAGAGGGATGAGATGAATGGATTGTAGCGTGTGTGAAAAATGCCATGCCTGACCGGGATTTGAACCCGGGACCTCCGGATGAAAGGCCGGGACGCTACCGCTCGGCCGGCAATGTGAAGGATAGAGTATGAAAAATTATGATAACGGGACTACTTAATAAAAGAAGAAAAAAAAGGCCAACATGATTTACTTTCTCTTTGGAAGGGGAAATTGGAAGAAATAAAAAAAATTCGTAGGAAGCAACATGGATAGGATAAAAATGGGAAATTCGAGTATATGATGACGGAGAAATAAAATTAAAAAAAAAAAACACAAAAAAGGTGAGATGAAAAAAATAAGGAAATACGGAAAAGAGAAAGAACAAATAGAGAAGAAGAAAGGGAGAAAAAGATAAATAAGAAGGTTTATTGATTAGTATTCAAGAATAGAATAATCAAGCCACAGGTCTCCCTTATATATAGTCAATATATAAGTTATATTAATTATAAATATGTTAATCTGATTAATATATCACTCTATTACTGTTAGCAATGTATGTGTATGAAGAGAAAAGGAACTGGCCGTTCATCTTACCAATTCCTAAGAGCGTGACTAAAAACCACATAGAAAAACAGGAAATGGGTTGATAAAAAAACAGATGTCGATCGGTATGTACTCGAAATGTAAACATACTCTGCAACTTACAAGACAAAAAACAATAAACTAACGTGTAATGAATAAAATGAATGTAAAAGAATGTATGATCCAAGTGCGGTATTCCGTGACTGAAAAATTGAAAATCTTACAATAATATAGAAAATTGAAAAATCCCTAGATAAGCAGGATTATTAATTCTTTCCCATTGCTCGCAAAATTAGAAAGCTGAAATACGCCATGTGTATTAAGTATAAAGTTAAAAGAGAAACTAAATTATAAATTCATCTAATTTATCCCCCAAGAGGGTGAAAAAGAGGTTACATTCCAACATTAGGCCCGACAGGTACAAAGCAGTTCACTAGAATGAAATATGCGATGACATAATATCTACTTTAGCTTAGCATTCAGTTATATTTTAGAAAATTACAACACGCGTATGTTAGAAATAAAATGAAATATTTTTTTCTTTATTTACCAAACGGTAAAAAAAGAAAGTAATTATTTTACACAAAAGATAACTTTAAAATAGATGCAGTATTTATAATAAAATTAAAATACAATTTTTTTTCTACTTAAAAATTTTATAGAATACATTTTAAGAGTATGCATTAACATTTCAGTTTGAATTAATAAAATATGTTGCTTCACAATAGTTGATTTAGTTGAGTTAATTTTGAACTCATTTTTACTTACTCTTAAAATTTATATGACCAGCTACATGATCCATCTGAAAAGCTACATGTTCATACGAAGTACAGGTGTACTACAAATACCCAAATAATTATCAAAGATACAGGTACCATTTCTTTTTCTAAGATTGTAATATTGTCGATGAATATAATTTATCACTTTCCAAAATGTTTTCTTAAAAACTTTTGTTTGACAGTTTCTATAATTTATCATATTAACATAGTTATCATAAATTAATTAAAAAGAAGAAAAAACTACCCATTATATTATTTGCAAGTTGTTCGAAATTTAATGAAGCGACATAACTGGCATCTGAAAATTTTTCCCTTAACATATTTTTCTCAATAACAGATTAATAGGAAGATCTGATTTTATTTTAGATAGGCTGTTTGTACACCCCTCAGTTTAAAAAATAAGGAATGAGTTGCTAGAATATAAACTGAAGAGGCTTTCTATCTAAGGAAGTAGCTCTTTTATCTGTTTAGCCTCCGGAACTACCGTTAAGGTATTACTTCAGAGGAAGAATACGGATGATGTGTATGAATGTGAATGAAGTGTAGTCTTGTACAATCTCAGGTCGACCACTCCTGAGAATAAGGAAGTAGCTGTTCAGTTGCCTACTTTCTCCAATTTCTCGTCCTATGCAGATCGGCTGAGGGGGTACAAAGTAGAACCCCGGGTGGCAAGGACCGCCGAGGCAGTTTAACTGGCCGGAAATAGGCGTTTTGGCATCAAGCCACGGTTATATTAGTCTAACAATTTTTGATTGAGAACGAAAGTTTTGCTGTCGGTTGGTTGATGACTGCACTGCTGAGGACATGGGGCCCATGCAGCTGTGAGGTTTAGAGTCATCCAGACGAGGGCAGTTTAGGTTTGTACCGCTGTCGACGGGACGGGGACTGCACTGTTGAGGACATGGTAGTCCATGCAGCGCCGTGAGGTGTAGGTCGTCCGTCTTGACGAGGGCAGAAGAGATCAAGTAAATGTCACGCGACAATAAATTTATGGGTTTGATTTGAATAGCTATATAAAGTTGAGTAATTTGTTTGATTCCGGCCTGTAAGGGAACTAGGTCTAAATTCTGTTGTTGCGAGAAACATTTCTTAATTGGTATGCATAAAAGTAAATTACCAATAACAAATGAGTCATTTACAGTCACGATTTGCTTGTATAAATTAGAGAACAAGGCGCGGGGCTCATGTTTCCGCAAACTCGGTTAGCTAGTTCAGAGGGCAATGAGCAGGACAGAATCAGAAGATATCCGAAATAAGCCTACAGCGAAGGCAAAGGCTGAGTCAAAATCACTGATGTAAATGTCTATCGAGGTATTTTCATCGGTGGCATCCCAAATGAGGCCAGGCTAATGACTGTGATATGTAATCAGTTCGAGGGTCAATTAGACGACTCCCGGTAAAGCCCACCAGGGCTAGGAACGGGAGGGTGGTGTGGCGACCGGAACGTCACAAGGTGGGTGTCTTCCCCTACGGGGTTGGGATGTTCAGTTGCCTACCACCTTTCCAGATGCAATTAACAGAGTAGCTGACCAATTTTGCATTGCATCTCTTCATTGAAGTAAGGGTCAAAGACATGCAAGGAAATGAGTTGAAGATCAGGAGATCAGGGTAGTAAAACCTTATATATATATTTCAGCCGGTCAGGGCTTGCTTCCCTCCCCCTTCCCAACTACCCATCTAGCCCCCTAGACCCCTACTTCACTCATTGGTCTCATGCATGTGAGAATAATACTGATAAATAACAACCAAAGCCTGTTCAATTTGTAAAAACGTGTATCGTTATTTCTTCAGAACCAAAGGACTTGAAACTTCAAGAATTATGAGGTTTCACAGTATTTCTTCATAGGGTAAAAAATTATTTGTTCTAAGCGTTACCATACAAACATCACAAGGAGTTCTCCTGAACTTCATTTCTCTTTCTTTTTTTTATTATTTTTATTTTATTTTTTTAAATTTTTTGTGGAGAGGTTTGTGAATAACATAATCAAAAGAATGGGCTAACTACGTACAATATTTACAGATTTTTATTTTGAAGTGACAAATACAGATTGTTGACACAGGAGACTGGAAGAATCCATAGACAGTTGTCCACGTGAAAAGCATTGACTCTCTCTAAAAAGTGACTTATTTACTGTAACTAAAAAAAACCTTTTTTTTTTGGAGGAGCTTGAATGTAAAGGACAAATGTAACGAATATTCTCCTTACACCGTCGCACTTTTGATCATATACGTAAGCGAATCACCTTTACTTCAGTTTCTTAAAGTACGAACTAAATTAAACAGCTTAAGAAAAAATAATTTTTTATTTTACGTCTTATCCGAAACTACTATTATGTTGCATAAGCCAGGTAATTATTTTAAATAGCGATTTGTTTAAAGTGTTGCCAGTTTTATTAAATTTTAAATAATAATTTATTAAATATTTTTATCTGAATAAGTAATAATAACAGATTATTAAAATCTTATAAATTTGTATCATAACTAGCACGGCTCTTAATTCAGACAATACTGTAATGTATTTCGATGGTGGGATTCTTTAAAGAAATAGTTAAAAATACAGCGGAAGCGGTCGCTGAAATATCAACCTGTTTTAAACTCATAACTAAAGCGCAAATGTGTAATAGAATGAAGTGGGAGGGAAGCAGTGATAAGTAAAACACCGGTGAGCTAAAGTTTGGAGACCAGAATAAACGAATCGGTAGAGAATTACATGAATATACTAATTTTATTTGAATGACTAAATTTTATTGGTACACGCCAAATTATTTCCTCATTTTTCGAACTTGATGAGTAGATTCTTATACAAAATAATTAAAGGCTATAAAATGAGGAAAAATGGATTATGAAGAAGAATGATTTTCTTTTTATTCTAAAAAGGAAAATTATATTATCGGGTTGATTAACTAATAAATATATTTATTTGGGTATACAGTAACAACATGCTTACGCCCTCTTACAGTTACCGAGGGAAGATAATTTTATAGCGTGTGGCCACGTCTGACCGGGATTCGAACAAGGGACTTCCGGATGAAAGCCGAAACGTTGCCACTAATCCGCGTAGATTAGCGTGATCTTATACATATATAAGTTATTTCTATAACAAAAAAAAAAAAAATGTACAAAAAGAGGATTTTATAATTATCGATAGCGCTAAAAAGCACAAAAAATAAATAACAAACGTGTTTACGTGTGTAAAGGAAGAAATCAAGATATTTGCGTTAATCTTAATCATTAAATGTTAAGAAATAAATAAATACATGAACTGTGGTAAATTCTACAGATTCAAGTATTTATTATACTAAAACAACTTACATAATGACGAAGTAGAAATTGTTTTTTTTTCTTTTTTAAACAAAATATAATTATATATATATATATATATATATATCCATACTCGTTTCATTATTAATTAATAAAGCTTAGTAATAAAAAAAAACCGGTTAAAGAGTTGGATAACTCTTCTGGGGAAACCATGGCAACCGTAATCCCCACCCTCTTCATCAATTGGAACCGATGACTCAGAAGACCTATGTGTTTAGAAGTCATCGTGCAAAATTTCACATTATCTGTAATTAGTTCCCAGAGAATAAAGCGTTATTTAAAGCACAGAATTAAATTACAGTATTAAATAATAAGAAACCAATAAGTATTAGAATAATTGTATTTTTCAATTAAATAATTCAACAAAATTTCAATAATTGAAAAAAAGAACAAATAATTCGAAGGATTAAATTCATCATAATTTTTTCGTAATGCATGTCCTAATATGGTGCAAAGATGATTTGAGGTAAATTTCCAATATACGTAATATTAAAATAATAATAAACTATAAAATCTGTAGAGGCTGATTAATCTTTCAAAGAAAAATTCCGTACAGTATTTAAGTTCTTGTAAATTAAATTTTCAATAATATGAAATATAATGGAATTGAATTAGGTATAATAAAAAGCCAACCCTCTGTTTGAATATCAAAATAAATTATAAACAACGTATTTTCAACTTAAAGGAAATATTCTTCCAAAGAAAACAGCTTAATTGGAAGTGATGATGATTATCAAAAACCGTTTGGAAAAACAGTTCTACCAATTTTAAAGTAACATTTCCTTTAAAATTTTTATTGATAATTAAAAAGTACACGACGTTTTGTCATGCTGTTCGATCAATTCAATTTTTACATTAAACTAATTAGTTTAAAGATAAAGAATATCTGGAATTAGTATTCGAAATAATAACAAAGTAATCGATTAAAAAATGAGTAACTGGGAACTGAAGAATACAGGGAAGGATAATATAATCAAAGATGAAGCTTTCTCACAATTAAACACTGCCATCAAACAACTTAATAATCCAACAAAATTAGAAAATAAAAAGGAAAAATTAGTGGAAAATTATTATTATTATTATTACTATTTTTTTTTTATAGAATGAATCGTGAAAATAAAGCATTAAAATTATATTCTTCAAAATATGTCAAAGGGATAGCATTTTCAGTACACACAAATGACTCAAAGACAAGTGGTCAGTGAGTGTAGTGTGGGGTTAGATACTGAAAATGAAATCGTGAAAAGGATTAGGAAAACAAGTTCTGTCTCTCCAAAGAAAAAAGGAAAATGTGGACATAAAAAGAAAACCACGCCTTCACAGGATCGAGTACTAATAAGAAAAAGCAAAATTAATCCACGATTGTCAGCTGTTGACTTTAATAGAAACTTGAGAGCCAGTGGGACTAATGTTTCTGATATGACAGTTCGTAGAAGACTGTTGGCAGTGGGAAGGATTGCTTGGAAACCCAAACCTAAAAAGAAGCAGTTACTGCCACAGGTTATGAAGACATTAAGACTTCAATGGACAAAATAACATAAAGAATGGACTATTGAGATGTGGAAAAAAAGTTATTTTTTCAAACAAGACTTATCCATGAGTCTTGTTTGAAAATATGAAAAGACTACTACGCCTGCATACCTGCAACAAGCTCCCAAACACCCATCCAAAAAAAAATTTTGGAAATGTTTTACACATGAAGAATCAGGAGAATTATGCCTGTGGATGGGATTATAAAATGGGACCAATACATTAACATATGCCAAAGAAAAATAGTCCCACTTATGCAGAAGGACCCAGAACTCATTTCTCAACAGGACCTTTCATCACGTTACACGTCAAAAAAAGCAAAAGAGTCCTTCAAAAACCAAAACATTCGAGTGTTCTCGCGGCCAGAGAACTCACCTGACCTGAATCCCATTGAAAATTTATGGACCATACTAAAAAGATGACTTCAGAAAATGAATTGTAGCACAAAAATTGACTTATTAATTCAGTGATACAGGTTTGGTTTCGAGATGAAGAGATCAAAAATCACTGTCCTACCTTAGTGGAATCAATGCCAAAGAGGATTTTGAGATAGTCAAAAACAAAAGAGTATACATAAACTATTAAATTTGACTAAGTTTTACTACTAAACATTGTTTCTTTTAAAAATATTGTGTTCGGTTTAATTTGTTCGCCACTCTATATCTGGCTTGGCAAGCCGGTAGCAGTAATTGTATTTGCTTATACATTTACACCCAGTTCCGGCAGTAACTAGAAAACTGGTTGGAGAAAACAAAAACATTTATTATATATAACTTTTTTTAACATATATGATAAAAAAATAAATTTGATATAATAATTCAACAATTTATATTTAGTAATAATTATTACTGAGGAAAGTTCATATTTTAAGCTCTATGGAAATAGAGCTTAAACTTCACTACATCCTTTCCAGATTTTTCAACGGTTCCGGTATGCTACGTGTAAAACATCATCACCAGCGATGTCGCCCGCGTAGTGGTCAGACTTGCACCACTGGATCTTCTCGTTTGGAAAAGGGAGGAGATGTACAGTTGAGCAAGAAAGGCGGATGCGGAGGCATCGCAGGCAATAGGACGGATGGGATCAGTTGAGAAGATCAGATCTACCTACAGACTGATCCCGGATCTTTAGAGGTTGCTGCAACGCAAACATGAGGAACTGGGATAAGATTTGATCCAGTTCCTTACCGGTCACGGGTCTTTTAAAGAATACCTGTGCGCGCCGACGCTGAGGCCCTCTGCGGAATGCAATTATTGCGGAGAGGAGGACATTGCAGAACACACGGTGAACGGGTACGAAGGATACTGGAGAGAATTCAGCGTGTTTTCTCCATTCGGCGATGTAGGATCTAGATTACATACTGCATATTCAAAAATGAATATAATGCAGGAAAAACAAAAATTATTAACTTAAGCAAGAAACGTAATACAACTCCTAATATCAGAAAATCAATTGACAATCGGATTGTCTATTTCTTTGAGTATGATGTTAACAGGTTTAAATTGAATTTGAAGACAAGCAAGGAGCTTTAAAAGATCGACCATGTAGTTTTAAAGATCAATGACTGCGGTTCTTAATAAGATGGCGTCGCTCTGAAAAACCGGTGCACGTAATAGATAGGAAAAACCCGAATTTTAAAATTAAATTGTTCGTTTTTCTATCTTTCTATTCTGTTTACTTCGTATCTGACATGTACAATAATTTAATTAATTTAATTTTATTCCCTATATGATTTTTCACTTTATCTTTCAACCGCCAGGCGTTTTTTATTCGGAAGATAGGAATTCACTGCAGGGGTGGAAGAAAAATAATATTATTAACATTCCGTCAAACTTCGCGCGGATTTCGCTTTTCTTCCCGGATATTATTCTTCCGGAAGGATCTAGGTTAGAATCCTGAACAGGTTTATTTTTCATAAGATACAACTTTATCTCTCGTAAGTGACTGTAATTTGGCTGCTGTAATAAGCATGTGTTGATTTCAGAACAAATAAATAGTACGAATTATGATTATTACTATTTTATAGTTATGTAAAAAAATTAAAAAAAGTAAAACTAATTATCGAAATGATAAGAACGTTCGTAAATATATTACGCCTCCGTTAAGTATGGAAGACAATTAAAGAGGCATAGACCTATTTTTATTAGTTTTTTTACAAGGTTTAGCCTTAACACGAATTAAAAATTTGAAGGTTAAAATGAAATTTATTACAAAATACACATACCTTACCTGGTTATGTTGTACATTTAGGCAGTCAATAAAAGAAGTTTATTCATATGAAATGTCATCATACTACCGTATGTTAAAAAAGTAAGCAAGTATGACGTTATGAAAAAATGCAAACTTTATGTAAAATTATTTACATTTTTTTGTAGCATGTAATCTTCCCCTAAGTGTACATTTTATAATAAGCCAAAAATAAAAAATGTTATAAAAATGACATTTTTTAACCACCCAAAATTTTAACACGTTTTTTCTTACAAATTCATCTTTATCTAATTTATTCATAATTTTATTTAAATTCCAAAGTTCAACAGAAAAAGTTGTGATGGTACTTTGAATTAAGCTGTTTTCTTTGGAAGAGTACTTCTATTAATTTAAAAATCAGTCGTATATAATTTTAATATATAAATAGTATACTTTAGTTTCAATAAACGTATTATTGCTTGTTCGTAATACAAGGATATCGAGCGATTAAAAAACGTAAAAATATTTTATAAATAACAATTTATTACTCTAAAAATACATCAAATAAATATATGCTGGTAACAAAAAAAGGAACTTTTTAACTCTCACTGTGCACGTTTCAAACTATCGGTGTAAAAAACTTTTATGGCAAAAGTACGCTGTTGACTTTCCATTGCTCCATGACGACAAAGTGATAAGGTTGCCTCGCATAAAGCAGTGCTACAACAAACTGAAAAAAAAAAAACAAACTGTACGCGTCTGCCGCTACTTATTTAAAAAAATTCCCGTTTCTTTCAGTCACGTTATACATAACATCATAATAGTAATTCAAATAAAGACAAAAGTGATTTAGTGTTAATTAAATTATAAATACCACAATACAATCCCATTTATTAAACACTTTACAATGACTGAAAGAAACTAATATTGCATTAGAAAAAAGATAACAAAAGTAAACTGTAAAATTCGTACAATTCACTTTCTGCAATATTACTACTTTTACTGTTTACAACAGGCTATCCTACACTTTATGATTGAATAAAATACTGATACCTTCACTCCTTATTACAAATGAACAGCTTCTTGTTTTCAACTACTGTCCAAAATGGAATACCCTTGACGCACTCTTCAGTCGTTGTTACCAACACTTACTGTTATCGGTGTTATCGCCTGCTGCTCCGAACTCGGACGTTCAAAACTTTGACCTGTCCGCCGGTCTCCGGCAGTATTTATAACTTCTGGCCTGCAGAACCAATACCCGACCGTCCTTTTGTTTGTTAATAATTTTCATTTTCCGCGCCCTTACGTTTTTCTGTAAGTTCTTTTTTCCGATCTGGTAATTCTTCGTATCGAACAGGAACTTTTAGAGGTGCTAATATCAGCATTACAAAGAATAAATATTTAAACGGACCCGTTAGTCAGAATGAAGAATCCTATTTAATTCCTTCTCTCACTTTCTGTTTAGCTTCCGGAACTACTGTAAGGTATTACTCTAGAGGATGAATAACGGTGATACTCGTCTGTATGAATGTGAATGAAGTGTAGTCTTGTACAATCTTAGGTCAACCGCTCCATAGAAAGATGGTTAATTGAAACCC
>JAAAKQ030106303.1:6520-19930 GCA_010016005.3 Zanna intricata
AAAAAAATAATGTAAAAACAAACATTATCAATTAAACAATTTCTGATTAATAAAAACAGAGAATAAAATTTTAAAGAGAAATTTTTAACATTTTAAAATGATTTCAGTACACTAGAATAAGGTTGACGATTATTAGAAATTTTTTTATCTTCTAACTGGAATAAAAGAACAGGTAGTTTCATAGTACATAAATTTTAATATTTTTATAGTCAGATCAATATTTTACTGATTTTATTAAATTTCAGTAAAATTTAATCCACGTTAAATAAAATTACATAGTAACACCCATCTAAAATAATATCATACATTATTAAACAGAAAGTTTTATATTAACAAAGAATTATTTTAAACAATTAATTTTCACAAGTAAATATACTTACTCTAACACAGTATACTAATAACTTACTTGTCAAAGAACAAAGAACTTCAAAGGGCGAACTAAAAGCTGTTTTGTAAAAAATGAGACACACATATCAGACAACATTGAAATATTAAACACAATGCATTAACTACAATGTAAGCTGCCTGTAAATGGTAAACTTTAGAGAAACGCATGTGACAGCTGTGCTCATTATAGAAACAGGTGTTTTGTTTACTCTAGTACAGTCAATATAAGGCTATTGACTACCTGAGCAGTATTATATCTAACGCACTATATAGCAATAACATTACTTTATTTGAATTCACTTCTAGTTTCAATGTCATACAATATAACCTAATAAAATAACTATTTTAAACGCACTAACTAAAAACAGGATACAACAATAGATAAACATAATTTTTATGCACACCCACACTTATCAAATTTTAAAATAGGTCGAACAAAAAGTAAATATTTATAAAAATGTTTTAACAACATTATACTGAACTGTTTATTGTGAATTTTAAAATTTGTCTCGGTTAAATAAAAATTTAAACAGTGAACTTTAATGTAATAATTTCTACATAATAAATCAAAGGTACAAAACAAATATATTAATTCATTTTATTAAAAAAATAATCAAAAAATTACATTCTCAGATTAACCAGTCCTGAGAAGTGTGGTTAATTGAAACCAAACCACCAAAGAACACCAGTATCAACAATCTAGTATGCAAATCTGTATAAAAATAACTAAATTTACTAGGAATTTAAACTTGCAACTCTCGACTTCAAAATCAGCTGATTTGCGATGATGAGTTCACCACTAGACCAGCTCAGCGGGTATATAATAACTAAATGTGAATTAGTCTACTTGATTAAATCAGGTTTTAAAAATCAATCGCTTACTTTTGTTTTAATTCATTAAGTGACTTTAAAAATTAAGACTGAATTGTACCAAAAAATGTTACTGGACACTCTCCTTCATTTTCCTGTAGTTTAACTTTTTCACATTTCCACATGCTCAGGAAATGTTTTCAACTAAACTACACAGACAAAGTTAATTTTTTTTAAATCCACAAAATTTTCTGAGAATTTTTTAATGAGAAAACTTGCCACTCTCTAGGTGAATTATGATTTTCAGATATTTTCTCTCTTGATACGATTAAAAAAAAAGTCAAAAAAGTACTAACATTTATAATTAATAAGTTAAATAAAAATTCTTATCTGAAAAAAAAATAAACTGCAGACTCTACCCTTCTTATAAAAAAACTGGGTTCTAAATATTTTTTTCTTCTAATAGCAAATGTTTCCAGTAAACTAACAAAAATAAAAGCCATAAAATTTATATATTTCATTATTTTTAAAAATTAAAAACATGGTTTTTCTTACTGGTTATAGAACAGTTAAAATAAAATGTATGATTATTTTTGTCTAAAAGGAAAAAATCGAAATCTTCACAGATATAGGAAGGATATATGTAGCAGAACCAGTTTAAGTTGGGGGAAATGAAATTTCATGGAAAGGATTCTAAAAGATAAGATGCCAAAGAATGTCTAGATTTTCTTTTCACTCCAACATCACAAAAATGCATGCAGCTACAGTAAGATGACAAATCTGAGGATAATTTATAATAGAATGTCTTCAGGCAAAAAGATTCTCCATCCAGATAAATCAAAATGCTGACATTGTTGATGATAAAGAAGATTAAACTTTTAATAATTTAATGATATTCAGGTGTAGTCGTTTTTAATTATAAGATGTCCATAATAAAGAACATAAATACAATCTTAAATCAAGCTTGAGGAAAAATAATAATAAGAAAAATTAGAATAACTGTTAATGAAAAATTCTGAAGAGAATTTTTATAACAGTTTCAAAATCAGCAGATTTGTGATGTTATACTAATCACTAGACCAGCCCAGTTAAAAAAAACTGTTTTTAACTTTATTGTTTACAAATTTTCAACTTCTGACTCTACTGGGCTGGTCTAGTGATTAGTATGACATCACAAATCTGCTGATTTTGAAGTTGATAGTTCTAAAATTCAAATCCCAGTAAAACTAGTTTTACTTGTATATGTATTTGAATACTAGATCATGGATACCGGTGTTCTTTGGCGGTTGGGCTCCAATTAACCACATTTCTCAGAAGTGGTCGACCTGAAATTGTACAAGACTATACTCATTCACATTCATTCATATCATCGACAAGCATTCTCTGAAATAATAACTTTACAGTAGTTCTGGAGGCTAAACAGGAAAAAGAGAGAGCTTATTCTTACTAAAATAACAGTAAAAATTTTGTGCAATTAAATTTTTAAAAGCTACAAAATTATAAGTTTTGAAATTGTTAATTAATTATTAACTCTTATAAAAGAAAGTTTGTGACTTTTTAATTAAAAATTAAGTAACCTTAATTTTTTGTATTTAGCCATCCTTCAAGGATTATTTTAAAAAATCAAGTCTTTGTAAACCTTGTTTTTTATAGAACATTTAATAATTTAAGTTGAAAATTTCAAAGCTTACCATAATTTTTGTTGCTTTAAATGTTCTTTTAAAAATTAAGCTAATAAAACTTTTACTATTATTTTTGTAATATTTAAAAAAAAAAGCAAAACAATCTTGTTTTAAATTGACATGACCATTGCATAGTTAAACTAATGCATTACATTGTTACCACATGACTAACTTAAGATCGACGGACACAACGCGGTAGCAGCTCAGATGTCATCGAGAGTGCAGAATACGTAGGTGCGTACAAAAGCGGCAATCCCACCACATAGTTGATCGTGCAGAACCCCACCATAGCGGGCGCTGCGGCCCCACCACTCAAAAGGCTCCAATAAAAGAACACGCACTACTAGCATGAGTCTACCTTCACAGAGATGTGTACGATAGATAATATCAAAAAAGTTTATAACACTCAAATAAACGCCGACCTCTCGTGGTGTCCGACTACAAACCCCACTCCTGTCCATTTTCCTTCCTTAAGAAGAAAGAATAAAACGGAGTGAAGAAGATCCAGAACCGACGGTCTGTCTTCCCGCCACTGGCTTGCAAGTGCTAGCGGAATTTAAAGAGAGATTATTAGAAGAAACAAGGGAGACAGACGCCAACAAGATGAGGAAGATACTCCACTATCATCCTCGTCCTCCTTAATCCTGACCGGGCTAGACTCGGAGCGGTCTGAAAAGAACGGTCTGAAAAGGCCCAAACAACTACATTTGGCTTCGGAAAGCCATATGCTTCAAGGGTAGGTCCCCTAAATCGCCTCCGACGCCTTCCCAAGAGGAAGCGCGTCCCCTAGTGAGAAAAAAAAGGGAATTCTGCCCACTCTGGGCGGAAAGGGAGGCTTCGCGCATGATAAGCTAACTAGCAAATCTAACCGCTGGGTCCGAACCGAATAAAACCCTCCAAGGGATCGGAACGCAATCCAAACTTCCAAAACGAATTAAAGCCACGTTATTTATGTATACCCGCCAGAACATTAGAATCACCCAGCAGCCAAGGGCGCAAGCCCGTATACTGCGAAAAGTAGGAGGCTATTGCACCCTCCGACATCCTTGCGTTCCATTCCGCATGAGGCTATATTATACGGAGCACCTTTTTTTTCACCTCCGGAATCACCGTTAGGTTATATCTTCAGAGAATGAGATGAACGAATTGTAGCGCGAGTGAAAAATGCCATGCCTGACCGGGATTCGGACCCGGGACCTCCGGATGAAAAGCCGAGACGCTACCACTCGGCTACGGAGGCCGGCAATACGGAGCAGCTGGCCTGAGAAAATGGCATACCCAGAAAACATCAGTGTCACTACGTACGTAGTGTACGTAGACGGTTAAAGATCGTCAGCGAGGCGACGACGTCCCCAATCGTAAGTAGCCAAGCGAGCACAGCGGCGGTGTAAACAGTCAAGCAACCGACTCCCGCATTGCCTGAGCCCCAACCAACCCAGTCCCAGAAAGGTCACGACCAAAAAACCAAATAAAGGCGGCCAGACCGGCATCTGCGGGAAGCCCCCACCCCCTCCCCAAGAGAGGCAGCATCAAAGACTTTCTGCAGTCCGTTACAGGATGCCTCATGGGCCTATTAAACCGATACGGTTAAGCAAAACTAAGTATATTGCAATGGAACGCCAATTCAGTAGAAGGGAAGGTGGCGGAGCTAGGTCAGCATTTACTAATAGACGTGATACTGTTAGCAGGAACACACCTAATCCCCGATAAGTTATTAACCATTAGGAACTATTCCACATATAGAACGGATAGGTCAATACCACAAAGAAGACGAGTCAGAGGAGGAATCGCTCACTACCTTAGTCCAGGGACGCCCCACGCACATGCGAGTTGATCTCCTCTCTAATGTAATGGAGCAGACATGTATAAAAGTGGACCATCTAGGCACGGAATACCGTCTAGTTTGGGCTTACAAGCCAAACACAGCAATACCTGATGCAGTGCTAGAAAATTGGGATGGGGGGTCGTGGTCCTTATGGGCGACCTGGATTATAAACACACGAACTGGAATAGCAACCAAACGCGAATGGCAGGGTGTTACACGAACAGGCAAGGACCCGTCAGTTAATCGTTATAGCCCCTAAATCCCCTCCTTCGACCACTGTACGGGGCGATAGAGACCTATGTGCTCGATATACTAATATTGAGGGCGTTGTCAACTCCGTACGCGATCGAGGATCCCAGTTCAGAACATTAACCAGTTTTACTAGAACTAGGACTAGTAGGGCCGGATAGGACCCACCGACTGTACCACGAAGGTCAGTGAACTGGAGGAAATTCTATGAAACTCTCCAACGAGATTATAGGCCGGAGGATCCCGAACTCCCAACTATGCCAGAGGAAATCGACGACATGGTCGACCGCGTTACGACCACAATGACTGAGGCCGTGTCACACAGTACCACGGTAAAGACCACAAAGCCTATCCAAAGTAATCTCCCACCTCACATCACTGAGACAATAGGCGAGATGCGCCGGCCAAAGAGAAGATGTTGCCTCACGCTATCCCTTGACGAAAAGCGGACATTTTACACACCAACGGATAGAATGAAACCGTTACTGACAAAACATTGCGAGGATTCGTGGAATGAATACCTAGCCTCAGTCTTTGCGATATTTCCTCCGTGTATAGCCTTAATAAAAGACTACGGGAAGGAAAGAAGCCCCGCTACCCGGTTGTGGGATAGCGAGGCTTCTGGCATATTCCAAAGCCGACCGGGCGGAGATATTCGTTAACACCCTGGAAGAACAATTCACTCCAAATTCCCCTACTGGTCCGAATGACGACCACACAACCAAGGTGGACTCCTTCCTCGTAGATTACTTCGCACAGGTGGGGGACGCCACTCACGAAGAAGACTGGGACACTGAGGCGGCAGTAGCTGCGGTAATCAAGGCCACAAGCCCGAACAAGGTCCGGAGTGGATGGGATTAATGCCTGCGCATTCAGAAATGTATCTCCCGCTGTCATAACGAGCATCGCCATCACTTTCACATCGACTCTGTATGTTGGTACTTTCCAAAATTTTAGAAAACAATGAAGATAGTGTGCCTACCTAAATCCGAGAAAAGCTTATTCTTCTTCCCCAGAACTATAGACGATCTCCCTAATATCAGTATTGTCGAAGCTGTTCGAGAGGGTTTTCTTCGAAAGGCGCAGGCGATTCCTGGGACCCGAGGTGCGACCTCAGCAGTTTGGGTTCAGAGAGGACAATTTAACGACTCTACAGCTAGTTTGACTGATAGACAGTCTCGTTGGAGGTATTAACAGGAATACCGTTATTCGTAATACAGTACTACCTGCTCCGACGGCAATTTGCAGTACGTGTGGGGGGATTTGTTTCCTCCATCAGGGAAATAACCGCCAGATTCCCCGGCAGGCCGTTTTTATACACGGCTTACAGGACTGATACGTCGATGTCGATAGGAGTACAAAACAACCCTATACTCCGACGACACGGCATTTTATACGAGTCGAGAGATGTGGACTATGCCATCGAAAGACTCCAACGTAAACTGGGTTTAGTGGAACTATGAATGAACATATGGAGGATCAAGGTTAACGGTGACAAACACAAGGCTATGTTATTCACATACAAGAGGACACTCGCTTCGGCCATACAGCTGGAAATCTCAAGGGAGAAAATCCCATACCAAACGAAAATTAAATATCTGGAAGTGGTCCCGGATAAACGGCTTACAATGGGGAAACATGTAAAATATGTGACCCAGGGGGCAAAAGCCGCCATGGCCTTTCTATACCCAGTATTTAACCGTGCCAGTCCGAACCCACTAACAACTAAAATACTCATCTATTGACAATACGTCCTGCCGATTATGACATACGCTTACTCGGCATGGGAGTTCTGTTGTGCTCTACACACCAGAAAAAATTGGAAGTAGTCCAAAACTTAGCATTGCGGACAATATTTGGAGCACGGTGGTTTGTTAGAGACGCCACAATTCGCCAGATGATGAGATTAAACAACGTATCGGAGGTGAGCGTGGCGCAGAATGTCCGCGAGAGCGGCCGTATCAGAGTACTGCCACCTCAGGGACATCTGCAACGACGCCCAACATTGCAGCGCATTCGAAAAAGGCCACACACTGTATTGGATGAACCAATATCCATTACACTCAATTACCAGTGCAATCGATTACATCCCAACCCCCGTAGGGGAAGACACTCACCTTGTGAAGGTCGCCACACCACCCTTCCCGTTCCTAGCCATGATAGGCTTTACCGGGAGTCGTCTTATTGACCCTCGAACTGATTACATATCACAGTCATCCAGCCTGGTCTCGTTTGGGATGCCACCCATGCAAATGCTACGGTAGATATTTATATCAGTAAATTTTAATCAGCCTTTGTTTTCGCTCTAGGCTTCCTTTGGACATTTTCTCATTCTGTTCTACTTGTTGCCCTCTGAACTAGCTAACCGAGTTCGCGGAAGCACGAACCCCGCGCCTAGTTCTCTAATTTAACAAGCTCTTGTGGCTCTAAATGTCTCATTTGTGGGTACTTTAGATACAAACACACCAAAAGAAAATATTGTTCGCAACAACGGTAATTTAGCCGTTTCCTTATAAGTAGGAATCGACCAGATTACTCAACTTGTGTACAATTAAATCTAATCCATCAAATTAATCACCGCGTGACATTTATTCTTATTACAACCAAGGGAACCATTGTTAAGGTATATCTTCAGAGGATGAGATGAATGAATTGTAGCGTGTGTGAAAAATGCCATGCCTGATCGGGATTCGAACCCGGGACCTCCGGATGAAAGGCCGAGTCGCTACCACTCGCGCCACGGAGGCCGGCTACTCGTATTACATCTGCCCTCGTCAAGAGACGTACCTCATGGCTGCATAGACTACCATGCCCCCCAGTCTCCATCCAGCCGATGCATTCAATTACAGTCGGTTTCATGGAAAGGCAGGCCAAAGAAAGAATAAAGAAGAACAATCACGCCTCGACGAGATTCCAGCCGACAGAGAACCAGCGCAAAGGGCAGCCAAAACGAAGTTCCCAAACTTCTCCTTACCATCTACGCACCTTCATTTTCACGCTTACAATTGACTTCAGTCATCACATCCGATTCTGCATTGCTTCCTCCAAATACTAGGGCCCAGAAAGGCGTATTCCTGTTAACTCGAAAGGCACTAGCACCAAAAGGACTTCAGCGGATGGGCTGAAGGGGAACTACGCCGGAAGCAATGAGCTAGTACATGCCCAGTCTCCCGCAATCAGCCCAAGTATTTTTCACTTTGGTCTAAAAGAACGAAAAACCAACAATTCCGTCCATAAATAAAACTTGAAAATCTAAAACCGCCTCTAAACAATAATGACCCACCCGGAAAAAAGAATAACAAAACAGGAAGCTATGCGATTAGAAGATATACCTATATTATTAGGTATTATATTAGGTAGATATACCTTATGGGAGGAAAATATAAACTCCCGCCATAGTTGCGTTCCGTTTCACTAGCGTGAATGTTCAATTCATCGTTGATCACCGCCCAGAGAATACGAAGATGGAAGAAATTCTCTGGCCGGCTCATCGTGGTCTGTGGATGCTGGCATCTTCGCCGGAGCAGCAGGTCTGCCGAGGGAGCGGACGCTACCTTCCTGCTTCAATCGCCCTGACTGGCGGACTTAGCTGTAGAAACCGGCCCAGTGTGTGATCACTCGGGGAGAACCGCGCCGGCGAAAGATGACCAAAGCCGACCCGACACTGCGGGGCCACCATTGCCATTGCTGCACTGAGAACCCAACTGCCGTTGACGGGAAGCCCGGTCTTCAATGGATGAGCCGCAGTTTCCCCGACTACAGCTGAGTCGGCTTCGCCGAAGACCAGCTTCCGGACAAAACAGCTCTTCTCAGAATTAACTTAAAAACGGTCCTCTTTTGGGCTACCACTCCAGAAAACTCAAACAACCCTTTTCTGTACTACAATAAAGTTTTAAATTACGAGCCGTCAAAGCCATTCGGCGTCACCTCCCTTTTTCAGGGCTATCACAAGGTTTTAAAGTGCCACATGCTGGTGAAGCCATTTGGCGACAACAATTATAACTAATCTTTTGTAATTATTCCAAGTAAATTATTATCAAAAACCATCTCTTAAAAAGTGAATAAATATTTTATTAGACTTTTAATACAAAGAAAATAGCATATTGTAATTTAGTTTTGTTTCTTAAATTTTAAACTAATGAATTACCTCTCAGATACTGCTAACTCTTCCAACATTTCTGTTTTCCTTTGGGAATAATAGATTTGAACATGGCTCTTTGACAGTAAACTATTTGACTCTAAAATTAGGGCTTTCCAAAGACTTTATGGTGATGGATATAAATATATCAAATTTCATTACCTGAAAGAAAGACTTCCTCATGTTAGTGAAGCTAAAATCAAGTAAGAAATTTTAGTTGGTCCCAGAAAAGTACTTTGATCACTATTATGGCTTTTTGGTTCTAACCAAAAAATCAGTTCCTGTAAACCAAATCACTTGAAAATTATTATTTATCCCAATAGGTTTACATCCCCCACCAAGTTTCATCAAAAATCTGTTACCTGCATTCGAAGCAAACTAAAAATTCTTATACATAATAAATATGTAATATGAACACTAGAATCATATTCAGGAACTTCAAAACATAAAGAAAAGTTGGTCCCTCTCGCCCAACACTTCTTTATAAAATTTGATTAGACACAATAATTTCTACAAATTCTTTAGATCTGCTAAAAATTGAATTGTTGCAAAGAAGAATGTGGTTTTTTTTGGATCAAATTATGGAAAAATTTATTATATTGTAATACTGAAAATAAAAGTGACTATTCCAATGATGGTAATGAACTTGCAGAATTAGGTGTTTGATTTAAATATAATGAAGTTTTTTTATTATGGTAAAATTACATTTGATGTAAAAAATTAGTTCTAAAACATTCAAGAACTCTTCTTATAATTATTAAATTTACTGTTTCATGATAATTAGAATCAAGTTTTAAAAATTATTTACCACTAAAGGCTTACAGTGAGGCATGTATTAAATCACTATAATACTTGTATTACTAGGAAAGTTAATTATTCTTCTATTAGTCATACAAAGTACTTTTTAAATCAAGTAACAAGGTGTTTTCGTTCTGTTTCATCACAAGCTTTTCTAAGCTGCCGCATATTTCAAATGAATTTTTCTCATATACTGTAATTATAAATTTGTAATTATGGTAATTAACTTGTTTATATACACCATTAATACTAGTTGATTTGACAGATTTCTAATGTGATCTCCATCGACTTCTCTATTATATACAAAATGTTCAACGAGAATCTGATGTAAAGGCAGTACTTCTAATTTGATAAAGCTGAACATAATGTATGTACAGAAAGTTTTGTATAGGTATTTTAAATTATTGAAAAAATAAATTATTCTGGACTGCACAATAAGTAAAAAAAAGTTAAAATCACAGGCAAATGGTTGGGTTGGCTGGGAAATTGTTGGAATATTTAAAAAAAAAAGCTTTTAAATAACTTCCAAAAGATCCCCAAGGTGAAATTGCAGATGAGTAACGTTTCTGCAAAAAATACTTTAAACATGAAAAATATTATAAAATATCTGATGAATTATTATATAAATAAAACAATATTGAAAAATTCTACGAAGGGAATTGTTTTAACAGTAAAAACTATTAATGATAGAGGAAGACAAAAAGCCAAACAAAAAAGATAGAAAGCAGAGTGGAGGAACGTGGTAAAGAATTTTGCATCCAGATAGAAAACACCATTCTTAAGTTCCTTGAATTCTTTAGTTCCTCACAGTTTTCAAACTGTTGTTCACCAAGCCACTTTTCAAATGCAAGACGAGGAAGTAGTCACTAGGTGCAAGGCTGGAAATATATGGAGGGTGGTCAAAAAGTTCCCAACAAAGAATCTAGAAACTTCTAATTATTGATCGACGTTCCATGAAATCAAACAAAGTAAAGTCCTTTTCTCCCAAAAAATGGTAGCAAACACTTTTCGACTTTAGTACAGAGAATGCTTAAACTTACTGGATTGACTGCTGTTTTGATTCTACATTGGTGTAGTATATCCACGTCTTGTTGCATGTAACAATGTGGGAAAACAAATCATCTCTATCTTGTCGATAGCAGTCCAAAAATACTTCTTCATTGCTCTTTGTGCTGGTCGGTGAGCATTTTTAGTACACATCACATTGCAGTTATCGGTTCACTTGTTCAAGTGAAGTCAGCCTGAATACTGGGCTTGCCACTCTGCTCTTTGCCATGGAGATTTATGTGGCCATTTTTAAAGTTTCAACACGATTGTCTAACTTCTCCTCCAATCATCACTGTAAATCCATACACTAGGCATAACTCCTGAATTATTTCAGCAGATGAAGATCATTTTGTTCACAAAAATTGAATCACAGCACATACTTCACATCTGGCAGGAGAAAAAATTGTCACAGACATTGCAAACTGCATTCACCAGCAGACAAAAATGACTATTGAATCAAAACAACTGCAATGGCTTCATAAATAGCCAATACATGGCTCTGCATGCATGAAACTATGTTCAGACCTGCTAATATTTAAATAGACATGGCCCTTAATTTATGAATATGCCTTGTATTAATAGAAACAATTAATGTAATTTAATATTTTTTTTTTTTAATAAACATAGCAAGCAACCAAACCAAGTTAATATGTGCATCTTGGGTTAGCAGATATCAACGCAATAAGCTCTTGCTAGATGTTTAGGGGCACCCATCGGGCTAGTCTAGTGATTAATGCAACATCACAAATCCACCGATTTCAAAGCAGAGAGTTCTAAGGTTCAAATCCTAGTAAAGGTAGTTACTTTTATATAGATTTGAATACTAGATCATAGATACCGAATGTTTCTGGGTGGTTGGGTTTAAAATCACACTTCTTGGCAGTGGTCCGACCTGAGATTGAAGAATCAAGAATACTACACTTCATGTTCGAACATATCATCCTCTGAAATAATACCTACAGTAGTTCCGGAGGCTAAAACAGTAAAGTTTAGGTGCATCTGTGGCTTTTAATGGACAATTCTGTTTTTAAACCATCCAGACTTTGAACTTTTCTTTGATATATACAACCTTTAATAAATCCCCAAACATGGATTCCTATGGAATATGTGAAAATCTACGTGACCATGCAGTTAGTTGGACCTTCTCATCCGATGGAGTGTGGTGGAACACCAAATTGTTGAAAACTGAAGCCTGCAGGAATCTGAGGAACAGCAAAGTTTTCAAGCATGTCGAGGTACAAATGACCCGTCACAGTGGGCTCCATGAAAAAAAAAACATACTGATGATGCCATTTTTATGCAGTACTAAGCAGACATTGATTTCCAGTGTCCCTTTTATTTTTGATTTCTGTGCAAGGGTTTTTAGTACCCAAAATTTGATAATTGTATCTGTAAACTTTACCACACTTATGAAAGGTAGTCTTACCACTAAATAACATACAAAGGTAATTAGGATTTTTTTCGACACGATGAACTGACTCTGCAGCAAACTGAAATTGTAGGCAGCAATCATTTGGTTTAATGTGATAAAGGCATTATACTTTTAAATGGAGCTGCTTAAGAACAAAGTCATGAACAGTAATACAAGAAATTTGCAGTTCGTAATTAGCCCACCTAATTGACTTTTCAGGATTGCCAGTGAATGTATTATACATGATTCACAGTCTCATCACTAATTGGAACTTTTAAAACTTAAATAGGCAAATAGCCAGCTCTAGCCAAAGGACCAAAAATGTCAGGACATTCTCTGTGATTTTCTTGGGCAACAACGCGCACCCCCACATCATTCAGAGAACAATAGAAACACTCGAGAAGTTGGGTTGCCATGTTCTGAAGTGGTCAAAAACAGCAAGGTAAAGAGTTCTACACTGCAGGAATCACAAAACTCACATGACAGTTAGGATTAAGTGTATAAATGTCGCTGGAAACTATATTGAAATGCAGTCCAAGTTTAATTGCAATTGAATATATGGTTTTTTTCTCTATTATCAATATGTCTCGCTAATTATTGAATGTCCCTCATATGGCACATTGGGCTTAAGTTGTTAGTTCTAAAAAAAAAAAAAAATTGTGTGGCTGGTAACTGTTGTAAGTTGTGCTTGTATTTTTCTTTTTATTATATTAAAGTAAAAAGATATATGCTTAGGCATACTCCAACAAATCACATGAGAATGTACAAACAAATGAGAAAAACACAACAAAAGAATTCAAAAAACTTTCAATGGATGTGATAAATTTATTTGCATATTATTTCAGGATCATCATGCAAATTCACTAAAAAAATGTTATATTGTTAGCAATAATTTTATAATACTTCTTCTTTTTTATATAAATACAGAGTATTGATAACTATTAACAAATAAAATTTAATATGACATTTAAAAATGTAATGTGGCTTTGGAAATTTACATTAATTTTTTTCTTTGAAAATCTGTTTATTAATTGAATTTTTTCTTAAAATCATTCAACAATTC
>JAAAKQ030106337.1:0-14214 GCA_010016005.3 Zanna intricata
CCCCACACTGTTATCTGCGCGGGCAGATTTCGGCTGTTAGAGCTTTTTCCTCCTCCTACGAAAAAAAAAAAAAAAAGGGTGTACATAACCACATCTACAAAGCAACGTATTCCGGATAACTACAACAGTCTTTCTATACTGTCTTGATCTAGATGTATATGCGTACCGGTATACAGAAAGAGAAAAAAAGCGAGAGAAAGAATAAGAATTGGAATCGACGTCTTTCTTTACTGTATATTGTTGTAAACGTATATGCGCATACGCGAAAGCATACAGAAAGAGAGAGAAAGAAAGAAGTGTATTGGGAATCACCGACGGATCATCGATGTTTTTTCTCCCACCTCTCATTCTACATATAATATACGAATATATGTATTAATTCTCGCTCCACGTCTTTTTCTCATATATATATATATATATATATATATATATATATATACTTAGCGTCTTGTTAGCTACTCTAGTTTAATACGTGTTTGTTAATCCATTGTGTAGTACATAAACAATCTATTTACTTATAGCCGTACACGTTATTACGTACATAAGTGATAGTGAAGATTTATTATATGTTAATACGTATTTTGAATAAAATTCTGGATATTACTTTTACCAGGTACGTATTAGTGTATTATAGTGTACTGCGTTTTATTTAATTATTTACAATCATAACTTAATGTAATATTGCATGTAAATACTGAAGTACATTACACTATTAGACCGTTTTAACACATACTACTACTACTTTATTATTATTTTTGGATCGACCGCAATTTTGCCATAATTTTGGATTATCCGCGATTCTCGGTGATCACGGATATTCGTAATATTTGATTTTATATCAAATACTGATTTAGTTAAAATTTCGGAAAAATTTTGAATTTTTTTCCGGATAAATATGTTATAGTTTTCCACGGTGTTATCTCACCTTCAAGTGACGCAATTTTTATTTCAGTTATGAAATCCTTGCAGAATATACATAAAATAAGGATATTACGCATCAACGTAGTGCTGAGTATATATTTTTAATAACTGTTATCGGCTGCTTTTTATGAACAAATTTTAGCCGTGTTTACAAACCATTTCGGAGAGAGTGAGAGAGAAAGAGTGAGCGAACACAGTTTTACCCTCTCTCGTTCCCATTCTAACTTCTTAGTATTACTGTACTATTTAAAAAAAAAAAAATTCTTTGAAAGCGAACAAGTTAATTCAAACAACACCCAAAACTGTTGAGTAACAGATAGCGGTATGATAATTTTAACACTGTATTTAAACGGTTCTTCTTCCTGAACTTTTGAAAACTGTAGTGTAATTCTAGAGCCCCGAGATTTAAAAGAAATTTCTATTCCCTTTAATCAATTTTGAATATTACTTTTGCGTTGTTCTCGGTTACAGAATTTTAAATGAACGATATATCGTATTTAATAAATCGCTTAATCCCAAAGACCGTAGTAAAAATACGATGAACACCGGCTCCAAAAATATTTTTATAAAACCGATTGAAAAAGTTGTCGGTAAAGAACTTTTTTTCTCCAGCATTAAAGAGCTACAGCGTAGTTTCTATATACTCTAACAGAAAAAATAACGTTAAAAGTACATTGAAAAAGTTTTTAAAGCTAATCATAAATCAATACGTGTTTTCCATTAACAGTAGATTCTTTAGTTCTAATCCTGAATATCTCACTAAAGCCCGCCTGTATTCGGTTTTTATTTTTTATTTATTTATTTTTTTGAAGGAAGAGGTACAATTACAGAAACAGAAGTAAAAAACTGCATAAATCACACCGAAATATATATATATATATTTTGGAAATTAAATTTCGGCAAATTAAACACACAAAAACCTCAAAGTTGTGAATCTGATTAAAATATTTGTTATTAGAAAGTCAACCCGAAAAATGGAATATACTGCAAGGTATATACCCCCCCCCCCCATAACTTCTTGTATGTAATATGGCAACACAATTAGGTTTGTTTCTTTAGACGGTATTCTTTAGTATGAAACATCAGTTGGGATCGAAACAACTGAAATAGTACATTGGACATAGTCTTGTACAGTCACACTCCTACAATTATAGTTCAGTAGGTTTAATCCTTACTAAATTTATTAGTTGTAATTAATGAAGTTTTACTAAAAAATTTTTATTTTATTTTAGTATTTCTTTTGCTTTTTCATGTACGAGTATATAAAGTTCAGTCCTGTGGTTCTCTCTCGGTACGGTTCTATTGGCGTGTTTCATGTAGTCGAATTTTGTTACATAGTCAATGTATAACAAGATATTCCGTAAAAAGTTTTTTTATCTCAATTTACGGTTCAAACTTTTAAAAGTAGTTCCTTCACGTGCGAATAGTCGTGGCTGAATTTAAGTCTATTGTAAAATGTAAAAAAATTTCTAAGACAGGCAAGCGAAACTGCAAACAACGTGAATGATTTCATGAAACAATCTTTTAAAAAATTAAAGAAATTACAAGCATTTAACCGCTATACAGAAATGTGAAGAGAAACGAATTGTAGCTGCCCATAGCGTTTCCAGGACTCCGGTTCAAAGCCTAGGAAAAGAAAAAATAAAACTTTTTCGATCCGAGGGGCCAAAATGTTCGTTCATCACCCCGAAAAAGAAAAACAAACGTTCTAAATCGGTTACCGGATTAGAAGATTTTGATAAAGGTGTAGTTAGGTGAACTGTGAATGAATTTCACTCGAAGAAAGAGAGGCTGCCAACAGTTAAAAAATTCTGTAAAGAATCGAAATTTTAAATTAATTTTAACAGCAGTAAAACTATTTTAAGAAGAATTTTGAATGAATTACGTTTTAAGTGGCACGAAACTGAAAACGAAAGGAAAATTTTAGTTGAAAAACATGAAATTCGTAGAAAAGGATTTCATATTTGCAGGCGATCCGTGATTTTAAGAGAACTTAACTGGACGATCGTAGGGTTACATGAATTCTATTTTTTATCATCTCATTCGACGGCAAAATCGTGGACTTACGACAGCGGTGCAGGGCTGCATTTACCAGTATATAATGGTGAACTCTTAATTATAATTCACGCCGGAGATGAAACGGGCTTTATTCCAAATGGTATGTTAATATGGACAGCCGAATCAAAAAATAACTATGACAGTATGAACACTAAAAATTATTTGAAATCTGCTGAAGAAAAATTACATTAAATCTAATCTTTCCCATGAATCGATAGTAGTTAGTGAAAATGCTTCCTGTCATAATACACTTTCTGAAAAACTTCCAGCTGCATCAAGCTGCGTCAAGCAAGACGTGAATGTTTGGCCGCAGAAACATCGTATTCCATTTTCATCTCAAATACTTAAACCGCATTGTATGAACTAATTAAATTGAAAAAAAGGAACAGAATAAAAAAGGAACAGAATACGATACTGATTTGACGAATTATCGGAAAGAAGTGGGAATCAAATTCTGCGGCTTCCACTTTAGTATCCTGATTTAAATCCAATCGAGAAGTTATTTCAAACGACATGTTGCGAGCCACAATACAAGTTTAAGATATCAGACTGAAATAAATTCTAAAATACAAAGCATTCAAAACCGTTTTTGAAAAAAAAAGTTAAGTCTAAAACTACATGGTGATTTCTATTATTAAACAGTCATCATTAGTATCTACTAAGAGAAGGCAAATTTAGATAGTAGTGATAGTATCATGAACCTTCAACCAAAACATATCTATCTTCTTCCGTAAAAAAAAAAACCCTTACAAATAACTGATTATAAACCTAAAAGAAAAACAAGATTAATCGAAATAAGATTAATGAAAATTATAATTATAAAATAACAAATAGAGTATTTCCAACTGTATATAAAACTATTTCTAATGAAAATAATCGTTTAAAATGTTTAAGGCAATCCCAGTCAAAAGCAGAAAGTCAAAACTACTCATACCACGAACAATGTTTCTATTACTATGAATCGCATCCAAAAAAAACCGCCCAAAATGGAAACCGTTCTTTGAATGTAAACCGATACACTAGCGAAACTTTTCCAGCAGCGACGTAAATGAAGAGACCTGTAAACCTATACCGTTTAAGGTTATTAGAAACGTGAGAATTTTAAAAGCTACGTTGGGTAAATAGGGAGATTTATTAAATTATTTAAAGTAGTATAAAACTAAATAATCATTATTATAGCGGACGGCGTATTGCTGTGCACACAGGCAAACGGCCGGTTTACCGTGCTATTAACTATTCTACATAAATAACAATGTATTCAAACTATGTAAGTATACACAGCTATATGAGATGTTTTCGTAAAGGAATTGACTATCTAACTGTTCTATCGGCTTATCTCTCTCGCCCGCAATGTGCATAGCAATACGCCGTCCGGTATTCCGATTACTTTATTTTCATTTCAGATTATACCGCCGTGCCACAGGCCCGAATTATAGTTTCATAATTGTCCTTCTCGTATCCAACATCAAGCGTTATTCCTCACACCAGTTTCACTAATTTAACTAGAACAAATAAGACATTCTTGATTTATCTTTCACCAGTACCAAAATTTATTATCGTAATATAATTTTTCGTATTAAAAATATTCTTAGAATATATTAAAATATATTCTTGAACAAGATTCTATCCCCTATGCAATTACGGCGTAATTTCTTTTCAACAGTGTAACAAAATAAATTACGAGCCTTTGGCAATCGAAATACACACAAATTTAGTTTTTCGCTCGCGGACCGAAAGGAATATATATGCTCCAGTATAAGACTAATAAAACCAATAAATACGAATAAAAAACACTTTAATAATTTGTTTAATATATATTTAAACTAAATAAAAGTATCAATCGAATTAAAACATTTTCATTATTAGAATCAAATGCTAACGCGCTTTATCACCTTGAAAATTCAAACTTTTGAAATATTAATTAATTACACTTTAGTTATTACTCGTGCATTACACTACGATAACACTGCATTAGTAACGAAACCAATAAAGCACATGACCTCATTATGTTCGTTAGTGCAAAACTGATATGTACAAACAATAAATCTGGAAATACCAAGAACTAAAGAAAGCAATCGATCTCTTCTGTAGAAAATAATCCACATTTTACATTAAAAAAAAAAAATACATCTTTAAATTTCCCTCTCGCCATATTTATTTCGTATACTATGTGGTCATGAATATACAATTTATCTCTTTATCAGAGAACGTAAAACTTCAAAAAATAAAAAACAAAAACTGTCAAATTATTAAATGACAAAATGAAAAATCAATGTAGTTTTTGAGAAGCTGAGCAGTGTGAACGTAATTATTCGATAAACATTACATATTAAATTTTTATTAAAATAATGTATTTATTTTTCTGGATTTAGTTTACGTATTTAGAATACGTTAAAGAGAAATCACAATTTTCAACGAAACCCAATGGATATGTTGTTTATTTAAAAATTCTAAGAAAATTTTAACGATCATTATTCTTAATGCTACTTTAGCATTGTTTTTCATAATTTCTCAGATACGTTTTATGTTCTACTTTGATGTTAATATCCGATTATAAGTTCAAAGTAGATCAGTATCAAACAAGAAAGGAATATCAAACAAGTTGACAAAAAACACTTCTAGGATGCTACTAAATATTCTTAAAACTTAAAAAAAACCGGGTATTTCATTCAAATTGAGTTTAACTGTATTAGTATAACAATATGATAGTTCATAGGTGTTCTTTAAACCACAGACATCATTAAAAGTCTTTACCTGATAAAAATCAAAGCCTACTTTAGAACTGCAAGTTTAAACCACAGACATCATTAAAAGTCTTTACCTGATAAAAATCAAAGCCTACTTTAGAACTGCAAGTTTTTCTCAGCTTATACATTCGGCTTATAAATGTATAAGCTTATACATTTTTTAGTCCCGAGAAACGTAGCGAACAAACTTAGCTTAAGGCACCCAAGATGTTTTATTTTAAAGAGCTACCGTGTAAGAATTAAGAATAGTTTCTACAATACAACTGAAAGTGTGATACGTGAAAGATATGGAATCCCTCTGGCAATCACAACCCTACCTCGTATTTTTCGACGAGTTTCATGATCGTCCACACCATACCGTAGTTTCCAACCGAGAAGGAGATCGAACTAAGAAATATAGAAAGTAAAATAATGAAGATTTGTAAATTGGTAAACGGGTAAAACCTAATGTACCTCAGATTACATATATATACATATATATATATATATATATATATATAATCATATATATATATATACTAATTGCATTATAAATAAAAGAAAATCGTCAACCATTATACGAACATCAATTCGAACTTAACTGTTCTTCTCAAGGCCTTCTCAAGCCAACTCATACGACACAAAAAATGTGAAGTGACACATTTATATTAATCGTAACCTAATTGACCTAATTAACCTAAGTGATATATTAATGATGACCTAACTGATCATATTATAATTCTTAATAAAATTTGATAACAATTATATTAAATTAAAATTTTTCGGGCAGCGACACAATTTCTTTCTTCTTCTGTATAAACGATATGTTTCCCGATTAACTGATCGTTCAATACAATCTGTTAAATTAGTACTGTTTGTACAATCCGCGAGTAATAGATAACTTAAAGTAGTAAGTCTAATAATAAACAGGTTAGGATTCAAAATGTTCTGTATAATTCATGGAGAGCATAAAAATGTTTATACTTACAGCTAATTATAGAATTTCGACCCTGATATGCAGCATGTAATTAGTAAACCATTATCAAAATAACTAACTGTTCATACAACCCCTTGGATACAGTTTTAATTAAATAATTAGTAATTTATAATTTGTTCCTCTTTTGTTATTAATTTCCTCTATATTTTTTATACACATCTTATCACCCTAACCAATATAATTTGCTAAATGTTATATGTTAAGTGGCATAAGAATATACTGTACATAATAAAAAAAACCGCAGCGTAAAGTGTAATTTTTTTATTCATATTCTACGCATAACAAACCAAGAAACATTTTCTATGTCCTCAATTATCTATTTCAAAATTTTAATTTTTGTCTTTATTTAAAAAATTTTCTGCTTTCGATACATCTTTCTAATAACAAATATACTAAAATTCAATGCGCTAATAATATATACCCCCATCAAATTTATCCTTTGTAAAAGAATATGACCCAAGCAATTCTCTCTTGATATTCATTCTCCCTTATATACATATCGCATGATAAAACAATATTATAAATGTATACATACATTTTTTTTATTGAAGTTGATACTTGAAAAAACTAAGTCAAAATAAGTTTAAAAAATATTATATTCTGATATGTTATTTCAGAAAATAACCTAAAATGAAAAAAAAAAAAAAAAACATTATAAATCGAACGAAATAATCAAGAAAAAATACTTATATAAAACTAAATAAATGAAAAAAAAATAATAATAATAATAAAAGTAATTTCATGCAAAGAAAGTATGCTCTGACGAACTTCCGATAAAATTCTATGAATTTCAGCCAAAAATCGTAATTTTTACTTTGTACTAATTCCTGCTTAAACGACAGAATAAAAAGAAACAAATTACAGATTCTTGGTTTTATTTAGGTGAACAGCATTTCCATTTTTTTTCAATTTAGTAGTCAATACTAATTGTAGGGCGTGCCGTTGGCAAGCCTCCGCAGCTAGGCCCCCTGGACGGGTTCCCCTGACGGGCGACGTCTCGGAATGGGATTAGATGTCCAAAATTGTTTACATCTTGTGTAAAAAAATTTTTTTTTTGAATGACGAAAATTGACATAACGAAAGTTAACTCTAGAAATTGATACTAACGAATTGGGATTTTCCGCTAGTGACCGTAACATTCCGGTGCCTACGTTTTGGTAATAGTTCATTATTTAATGAAGAAAAACAATCACATACATAAATAAAACATATGTAAAAAAAATGTTTAAAACACCACTCTTAAATTAAACGCACTAAAAGGAAAAAAATAAATTTTCGACGATGCTGAGAGTCATAGCTTCAAATTAAAAATTTGATGTTTTTGCCAATTTTTTCTTATACATATTTGCACCCCACTCTTTAGGTCATTCATCATGCGTTCGAAAAGACATAAAACCATCACATTTTTAAACAAAGAGTTACGACTTTCAGATAATCTTACATTCACCATCAAAACTATTTCGCAAATCCATTCTAAGATACCGTACTATAATTATTTTTTACATTTTTCTTCGTTTACATATGTTTTTATTTTCTACTTTTTAGTGCATTTAATGAAAGTTTGGCTTTTAAAATGTTTTTTTTTTTTTTATATTTTCTAATTTTCTACTTTTTAATCTTCATACGTTTATACTTTACAGCTGCGCTAGTACACAAGTTTGAGCGTATATAGTGAAAGATCGGATCGGTACGTTTTACTGCGGTGAGTGCAATCAAAACTAAACGATTTAATTTCCGGATAATCAAAATCCGGCCGACCAAGAGTGTACCAGATGGCGTTACACAGTTAGCTCTTCACCTGCTAATACACACGCCGTTTGAATCTCGAAAATCGGAGGAGCTGTTGCCGAGATATTACGGTGGCACCCCATCGATACTTGAAAATATTATCATCCGACAGGTACCAGTAGAACCGGATGGTGAATCATGGAGGGGGGAGGTCGAAAAACGTTTTCAGAACGCTAGGACTGACCGTTTTCGAGATATTGCAATTTTCGACCGAAAATTAGGTTCCGGTTAAAAATTACAAAATTTTTCCACAACTTCGATATATTATATCGAGATAAATTTCATATATATATATATATATATATATATATATATATATATATATATATACACATACAATATAACAAGAAAACACCTGACCGCCACGAGACATGCACTAACGAATCAGGTTTTTCCGCTAGTGATACCGACCACCGGAACGTACCGACATTCCGATGCTAAGCTAAGGAGGACGCACATACAGACACACATACAAATGCAGTTTAATAGGGTAGGATTAGTATTTAATTAATACAAAATTCAAATAAATAATTTTTAACCGTTAATTTTCTTAACTTTATCAATCATAAACAACACTACATCATATTTACCGTTCAAAACTACTGTTTTATCGTAACTCAATCGAATAAAATTAATGAAATAACTAAAACGAAGACAAAAAAATCTTCACGAAATAAAAGGCTCTTCTTTGAAGAGTGTAATCGTTAATTACGTCACTGAAGAAAAAAGGCACCTTTTACTTATTTTAATACCATATTAAACCTTCGACTTTTACATTCCCGTCTAGATAGCGCTGTAGAAGAGCTCTAGAATGGAAAGTTATAATCGGCCCAATTGGGCATATGCAGTTTTCACCGGCTCTTAAAGTTTTGACACCTAAGGTACCCAAAAAACGGGATGGAAATTTTCCGGATGTTAATGTTCGTATGTACGTATGTGTTTGGTGTTGGCCTCTAAATCATCTATTATTTCCAGAATTACTGGAGCGATTTTGATCAAACTTGGTCATATTAATTCTACAAATGGGACATTAATATCACTAAATTTTCAACTTAAAAGGTCAAAAGGGTGAGGGTAAGGTCATCCTCAGCATCTCGAGATTTTGCCTAATTAAAGTCATATTTTTCTTAGGCACATTTATTAACGATAAAAAATAACAATATTTGCAAGAAACATTTCTTACAAAATCGCACTCCCACCCCAAAAAATGTTCTAAATTAGCGGCTATGTGACATACTGCATCAACAGAATTCCCTTTCACCACAAGGAGCACTAGTGTCGTAATCTGCTGCCATCTTGGAGTCTTTCCCCCTGTGGGAAATTCCCTTTTTCCCCGTCGTCTTGGACTGGGAAATTTTAAATTCCACAATGTAGCTAACCAAATTATTTTTTACACTTTGAATATTATTTATTTTATTTAGTTAATATTTCAAAGATTAAAAAGCACCGACGTATAGCTGTTGTAGCCGTCTGTTATTTTGTGACGTCACAGGTGAGCGGTAGAATTAAATAACTAAATAAATAATATTTACAGTGTAAAAAAGTAACTCGTCTGGCTGGATCTCGAACTCGATCGCCCGGATTTTTCGATACCTGGTGCGTTAGCCTGGCGGCTACACCAGCTGCCGACCGAACAAGCGAAATTTTTTTCTATGAAAGTTGTGAAATTACATTAGTTAGTACCGACCGTCGCCGCTAGTACCGCCACACTCCTACACTTCATTTGCATTCATACCATCCTCATTCATCCTCTGAAGTAGTTCCTTAATGGTAGTTCCAGAAGCTAAACAGAAAAAGAGAGAGTACCGCCACATCCGCATAAATTAAATACGGTATGCGCGCACGCTTTAGTTAGTATCATCGAATTAAATTAAACGGAAAAAGTAACATATTTAAATGATAAACATTTTAAATTAAGTTGTGTATATGTACGAGTATAAGCCGTGAATCAGAAACCACCCACAACTTAAGTTGTCAGGTTTTTTCTTCAAATGGCCTCTTTACCATTTTAAATAATTTTCCTTATTATTTTAGTTATCTTAAAATCGATTGAAATATTTTTACAATAAACAATATTGCACATTTCTTTTGTGCAATAAAATTTTCACGTCAATCTACTAATTCTTAAAATGTTATGCGAGATTATATTAAAAGCCCAATTCTTTTTTTACTGATAATTTCTAACTTTGATCGTGTTTACTGCTAAACCGGTCAGTCATAAAGTATTTCTCCTTCTTTTCCAGTAATCTGATTAGAACGAATCTCGAATGGGCAAATTTTAAATACACTACATGTGAACCGACAACTCTTTTAAGCAGAATAATTTTTTAAAAAACATTTTAAAAATACGATTTTTAAATGGGTATGATAAGTTATTTGAACAAAATTTTCCTGTTTAATTAACTCGCGTCCTAGGCTGGCCAGACGCTCGCGACGTCGGGTGAATAGATCAGGGATGCATAATCTATTCATGCATCCCCGATCTATTCACCCGACGTATAGGTTTAGTGATGAGCGTTATTGGAGATTTTTCAAATGTTGAGTATGAAAATCGTATAGTAAACAGGAGCGATTGTTTAACGTTTACTAGAACGTCGTAATAGTAACGACTTACTATAGGCTTTTATAAGGCCGGATGTCGTACACACATCACCTCACCCTTACCAATTTATCCGTGCGTAAAATATATAGGAAAATCCGTTTTTTCGAACTTTAGGTTGCACTAAAGTTGGGTTTCTTATCTTCTCCGAGGAATAAAAAAGGCCTTTCGTGGTTTTTCGATCCGAGGTTTCCTTACGGGGTAATGTGGCAACCAAAATTATCGCTTTTTCGAATTTAGGTCACAGAAAAGTTTGGATTCTTATTTTTTTCTAAATGTTCGTTGATCAAAATATATAAGGGCCACGGGTCACTTAGTTTACTTTTATCCATGACAAAAAAGATCTCTTAATCTCTTTACAGGAATATCGATTTCAACCGCTGGAGAGTTTCAGGGGAGCGGTTAAACGGCCGAAAAAATAAAAAAAAGGTTTTTTGGAATGTTGGGCCCAATCGGGGGCAGGGGAAGAATTTTCTTCAACTCTTAAGCGGTTCTACGGGCTCTACTTTCGCTCAGACGTCTTCTTGTAGTCATGCTAAAATTTTGGGAGGGCGTAATACTACCCCTGGGAAAAAATGTTAAGATTTCGGATTTTTCCAGTCGCTTACAGGGCACTCTTTACATAAGAGGTTTCCCGACTTTTGGCTCCGAGGGCTTCGTTGTGCTCGGGGGGCCGGCTAAAATATTTCTTTGGTTCCAGAGCCCCTCTTGTTAGTCAAGAGGGGGGAGCTGACCACGGGCCCCTTATTTTTTTTTGATCCCCGACGAAAAAGTTTCTTATGTTTTTTCGCTCAGACGCATATTTAAAAAGTTTAACCTCCTCCCTGGGGAGGGGGGCCGATCCCCAATTTTTTAATCATTTTCCGAGGGTTTCAAAGGGCACTAAAAAAATATTTTTTATCAATTTTTCGCTGCTGGGTCTCCTTATACCTTATATTATGAGTAAACCTCAAAAAAATACACAATTTTCCAAAAAAAGCCCCCGTATCTCAAAATGTTTCCCGATCACCTTATCGGGTTAAAAACCTATAATAAACTTTGGAGTTTTCTGAAGGCGAGGCACCAAAAAAAACATATATCACAGATAAGTAAAGAAAGTTTTTCGCATGTCGAAAAAAAGGTTTGCACGCTCTCGAAGACGATGAAATTTTAATTTTAGGGTTCCCCCGACCCCCTAGAATTTTTGAACGTTATGTATAGAGTTTTTCACATTCTACCGGATCACAATAGAATACCTACAATAGAATACAATAGAATTCTACCTGAATGACAATAGAATATCGATTTTGCCCTCCGGGGAGTTTTAGGGGAGCGGTAAGACGGCCGATAATGTATAAAAAAACAGGTTTTTTGAAATTTAGGGCCTAATGGGGGGCGGCGGCCTAAATTCTTTTCTCGACTATTAAGCAGTTTTACAAGCTCTACAAAATGTTGCCCAGTGACGTTTCGCTCAGACGTCTCCTTGTAGTCGCGCTAAATTTTGGGAGGCGTAACACCCTCCCGGGTGGGAAATTTCAGGATTTTGAATTTTTCCGGTCGGTTTCAGCGCACCCTCTACAAAAAAAGGTTTCCCGACTTTTTCGCTCAGAGGCTTCCTTCTGTTCGGGAGGCCAGCTTAAAATATTTATTCGGTTCCAGAGCTACCCTAGTCAGTCAGTGGGGGATCTGACCACGGCACCCTTAGTTTATTTTGATCCCCGACAAAAAAGGTCTCTTGTTTTTTTCCTCTCAGACGCTTATTTAAAAAGTTTACCCCCACCCCATTGTGGGGGGCCGCTCCTCAATTTTTTAACCGTTTTCCGAGGGTTTCAAAAGACACTTAAACAAAAATATTTCTAATCAATTTTGCGCTGTAGGGTCTCCTTATACCTTATATTATGAGTAGGCCTAAAAAATACACAATTTTCCAAAAAAAAAGCCCCCGTATCTGAAAATTTTTCCCTAGCACTTGATCGGTTTAAAAGCCTATAATAAACTTTCGAGTTTTCTGAAGGGGAGGCACCAATTAAAAACATTAGGTCACAGATAAGCAAAGAAAGTTGCTCGCATATCGAAAAAAGGCTTGCACGCTCTCGAAGACGTAATTTTATAATTTTGGGGTTATCCCCGACCCCTTACAACTTTCCCGCGTTTTTTATGGAGTTTATCACGTTCTTCGGGGTTAACCCTACAAAGGAATATCGATTTCGACCGCGGGAGAGTTTCAAGGGAGCGGTAAGAAAGCCGAAAATGTTAAAAAAAAAAAAGGTTTTTTGAAATTTTGGGTCCAATGGGGAGCGGGGGCCGAATTTTTTTTCTGGAATCTTAAGCGGTTTTACGTGCTCTACAAAAAGTTTCCCCGCGACGTTTCGCTCAGATGCCTACTTCTAGTCGCGCTAAAATTTTGAGGGGGGTAACACCCCCACCCCCGGGGGGGGAAATTTCAGGATTTTCTGGTCGGTTTCGGCGCACCCCGTACAAAAAAAAAGGTCTTATGACATTTTTCGCTCCGAGGTCTCCTTAGGGGTTAGAATTAATGTCAGTCAGTCAGTGACCCATGCAGCTTTATATATATACGACGACGATGGTATTATTTTATCATCTAACCGTCATAAAATTTAATTTTATCACGACGAAAAAATAAATTAAATTTAAAAAAACAAATGCAAAATAATTATTATTAATCCTTTTCTTTGACATTGAATATTAATCTATTTAATAATACCATATTTAAATGCTTTAATTATTCGTCTTTTTTTTTTTCTTTTTTTTTTTTTTGAAGGGCGAAAAACGCTTAAGTGTTATAATCGCCCGGATTAAACATAATAATGCTATCAAAACAATGTTATTTTAAAATAAACATTTTAAAAAATATATATAAAAATAAATAAATAAAATATAAATTTAAACACTAATGAAATTTAAGAACTTATAACTAATATCACAGGGAATAATAAAAAATAATAATTCATCCGGAGGTCCCGGGTTCGAATCCCGGTCAGGCATGGAAGTTTCCACACACGCTACAATTCATTTACCTCATCCTCTGAAGATATACCTTAACGGTGATCCGGAGGTAAAAAAAAAAAAAAAAAAAAAAAAAAAAAAAAAAAAAAAAAAAAAAAAAAAAAAAAAAAAAAAAAAAA
>JAAAKQ030106359.1:0-14213 GCA_010016005.3 Zanna intricata
ATATTACCAATGATTATTTTGTCATATATTATATTTTTGAAGTTTTATTTATACATATTCAACACATGGAATCTGTAAAACATGTTACTGAGCATACATTTTATTTCATAGAGTTTTGTATTGTTTTTTTTTTTTTAAATTAAAAATAATATTAAAAAAAAATAGCCAATCAACAGCTGAAATGTGATTATATTGGAGACTTCTATTATAGCAAAAAGACATTTATAAATTAATATACAAAACTCCAAAAGGACTGATTTCTTCCACAATGCTACCATCAGCTATTGAGGAAAGCCTATGTACCACTGTTGAAATGAACCATGATGAGTAAGTAGGGTACCCTAGCCAGTTTTTCAAACCTGGAACCATTTATCATTGTATAATAACCAATCAATCATGTACACATTAATAATATTAATGTACCTCCAGGAACAACCAAATAGTCATTTAGCAGTACACACAAAAAAGTACATATATTGTTTTAGGCATATAATAATAATAATATGCAAAAGGATTAACTTCAAAAACATAAATAAAACAAAATGGCTTAATAGGGAATAGATATTACCAACAGTAAAATCAAAGAAATCTTAAATTACAAGACTTCAGACACACAAGCATTTATTGTAATAAAATAAAGAACATCAAGCCTGTATTAAAACTAGTTATTTTTCAATTTAATTCCTAAGATGCATTATTCATGAACAACTTAATATTCATTATACAATGTAATAGCAAAATCTGTTCACTACTTTTTCCAATATTACAACTTTGGACATACTATGTACATAAGGAATAAAATAATACTTGAAAAAATGCCAGACATAGCCAGAAATTGAATTGGAGACCAGCAGCTGATCAAAAAACTAGCTAACCACTAACTCGTAAAGTCTTTCCAAAGATATAAAATCAAATTTATGACTTAACTATACATATTTCTGTCTATCTGTTTGAAATGCTGTTTTTAATATCAGAGAGGTTTTGTAATATAAAAAAATTCTTTATATCAAAGAGAAAAAAATATTATTAATGTAATAATATTTTTTTATAAATAATTAAAAAAAATAAATTCTAATGCAACTAGTGAAGTATTTTTAATCTTATACTTATTTATTTTCTTATAAAAATAAGAGTTATAGCTAACATTTTTAATTATGTATGTTTTTCAGGGAAAAAAAAACAATAGAATTAATTTTATAGATAAAATATATAAATAATACCAAGGAACCCTCAACTCTTATCAGTAATATAATGTATTATTTAAAACAAAAGTATATATAAATGTAATTACATTTGACAGATACTTGAATTACTCATACATTTTTTAAGTTAATAAGTATCACATGGCAACAAAATAAATTTATAATAAATAAAAAATTAACAAATGATTTATTAATAGTAATAATAATAATAAAAATATATTTAAATATTGCTTTGCTAATAATGAATTCTGAACTTACAATTTTTCCACATTCTTATTTCAGATATTGTTATTACATTTTTATGTGGCACATCATAAAAAGGAATTCTACTGAAATAACATCATCATAAAAAAAGAATTATTTTTTACTTTTATTTAATTATTAAAAAAAAAATATACAAATATATTTACAAATAAAACTACATAAGTTAATTAATTTTACTAATATTTTTCTTTTTACACATTGTGCAATTATAACATAACAATGAGATCGCAAATTATGCATACTATGGTAATTAATATTACATAATTTATTATAATCCATTTTAAAAATTTGGCCCCTAAACTGTTCAAGAGTAAAAAATAATAATTAAATGTAATGTAACAAAAAAGAAAAAAAAAGGAAAAGATATAATTAAATTAGGTCAATTTTAGACTTAATATTAATTTTAAATTAATATTGTTTGTATATATTATGAAAGAAAAATAAAAATATTTCTAAATAATCATAATAAGCTTAAAAATAATAACAATAACAAATTTATTGAACTTAGCTAAATAATTAGATTATATAATAAAATAAAAAAAGATGAACATGGTTAACTTATAAATTACTATAATTTCATTCACATTTATAAACATTTACTAGTAATAATAAATTATGATAAAAAAATTATAATAATAAACTACACAGATATAATAATAATAATATTAATAAACCAAGTGTGAACTGTATTTTATTTATTGAATATTTTATTTATAGAATAATGTATATTTTTTTAATATTTCATTATTATAATACTGATATTAGGACTTTTTTTCTGATTAAAAATTGTTGTCAGGCGTGATCAAAAATGACAATACAAAATTAGATACTGATGATCACTTATGTCTGAATGTTTCATTCAACTTTCCCTCACACGCCAGAGGTCATTTTCCAAAATCTGATGCCTGTAATTTAATGACAAATATAACCTTAAAATCAAAATAAGCTTTTTCTTTTTAATAAGAATGGTGTGATGTGTTGGTTTTTTGTATACATTTACATTTTTATTTTGATAGAAGCGCTACCATCTAGCAGAAAAAAAAAAAATTGAACAACTGTTTAATAAATTGCACTGTGTACTATAAACAGTAAGTTGTTTACATTAATATTTATTATACTTCTTATTTTTTTACATTTTGCTAAAAAAAAAATCTATTGTACACATAAGTTTTTTTTTAATTTTATAAAAATAAATAAGTATAGAATAAAAATGTTAATGAAAACAATGTGCTATAGTAACCAATACAATTTATTATACAGTTATTAGTTCAATTATTTGTCACTATTTTTCTTCATTTTGATTTTTTTTTGAATGGTAATGTTTTTATTATTTAATAAAAACATTATTTATGAATGATATAAAATGAAATGAACCACTCCAGTGTTTGCCTGGATGCATTAGGAGAAATCACAATAAAATCTTTATTAGAACAGCACCATAAAATACTTAATCCTCCTATGTTATGAAATGGTAAGAAAAATGCTGAAAATATGAAAACTGCAATAATACGAGACATAATTGATCTATTGGTATGGGCAATGGCTTACAAATTTGGATAATCAAGTCACACCTAATGAAGTGTCACTCAAAATTTTTTCTGAGTTAACATTAGTTCTCCCTATTATGACATGTACGAAAACTGCTGAAATGCGACTGGCCAAAAAAAATAACTGTGAAGCAACCATGAGGCTCAGTCCCCTAGTATTTTATGTATTATTCTTGGATTGTCTGAGATCTAACTGTACATCTGAACAACAGCATTTGGATTTCAATCAACATAACAAAATTTCAATGTTTCATTGTTGACAGTAATTTTTACTACCATAATCATCAAAGCTTTTTTTAACTGAGAAACAACATTTTTTTTTTAAACTGAAATTGTTTTATTTCATAACAAAGATGAAATTTAAAAAGTTAATTGTAGTCTCGTATACAAATTGGTAAAAAGAACAATAATTTTTCTTAAAATAAACTTAACAAACACCCTGAATTATTAATCCATAAAAGGCAAATTATGCACAGACAAGTAACGAAGAATAGAAATACCCAGGGTAATATTACACATTTATTTATTAAAATATATCAGATACAAAAGATCCTCTGATATAAATAAATACAATTGATATGGATAAAATTTTCAGAAGAGTGGGATAAATTTTTATGTACTGCAGAGTGAAAGGCTCTTCAAATTACTGTTTAGAAACTTTTTTATTTACAAAAGAGAGCACTTTCCTTCATACATGAAATAGTGAACAGGAGAAAAACATCATATCCCAACACAATTAATAGAGATCAAGAAAATCATTTTTTCAATTAAATCAGATTGATCAGATAGCTTTTTATAATCTACAGAGGTTTAGATATAATAAACAATCCCTATATTGCTCTGAATAACTGGACAAATAATCATTTCATTCTCAATTTTTTTATTACATGATAAATTTAATAAAAAAAAAAGAATGTTTTACAAAAGTAAAATAGAATATTTATGATCAATGACAAAAACTTATAATTTTTTTTTTTTAATCTTTTAAATTAAGTAAAATTTTATGAAATGTTTTTTTCTTTATATAACCAAAGATAAAACAAAAATAAAATTAAAAATACAAAATCTACCCAAACAATAGAAAAGAACACACAAATTAAGAATTTTTTTGGAAATTTTTTTTATTGACTGAAAAATAAAACCAATATTACTTATGTTTTAAATATTAATGTTTCTCAGTATGTAAGGTTATTTTATTATTAGGTTATATACGGTTATTATTCTAAATGAAGAACATAACTTCCTTATCACTTATAAATAAGATACTCTTATTCAAAATCAAGACATTATTATATAAATATATATTTAAGGAAATTATGTTTTATTGTTATGTTTTTGAAATTATTATAATTATAACATCCCAAAAAACTATTTTTATAATTCTAAAAGGAGAAATACTTTTTGCATATGTTTTAGAATTTATTTTTTAATTTAATGGGACTTTTTTCTTTTTCTGTTCAGCCTCCAGAACTACCATAAGATATTACTGCAGACAAAGAATTACAATGATAAGTATGAATGAATGTAAATGAAGTGTACAGTCTCAGGTTGATAACTCCTGAGACATGTGGTAAAAATTGAACCCCAACTACCAAACAACACTGGTATACATGACCTAGTATTCAAATCCATGTAAAAGTAACTGATTTACTAGGATTTGAACCATAGAAGTCTTGACTTTATATCAGCTGATTTGTGATGACGAATTCACAACTAGACCAACCTGGTGGGATTAGGTAACGAATACCTATCATCAAACTTCAGTACAGCTAAATGCTAACAAAAATTAAAACTGACATATATTATAATTTCTTAACAAAGTAATTTATTAGAAGGAAAATCAATTGTATTGTTTAATTATTCCACCTAAAAGAAAAGCTTGAAGTGGAATATATGGAATAAATTTTAATCAGAAAAATTGATCAAACTGTGTAATATTGAACATAATTTTTACTATTTTCCTATTTTACAGTTTTCTAACAAAAAAAGAAAGGCCTAATAACATATCCCACCAGAAAAAAAGTCCTGTTTATAATAAAAGTTTTCATAATTTTGCTTTTATGATTTTTTTAATAATTAATAATATTATGGCACAATAAAAATAAAATTCAGTTAAAAATTTTTTATGTAAATTTATATATAGCTACATACTTTAATAAAAACACAATTGATAAGTATAACAAAAAAAGATACATATAATTAACAGCAGAACAATTGTTGAATAATCAAACAAAAATATAAATAAAAGTGATACCAGTTTTCATATATTTAATGTATTAACAGATATTAATAATTAAATAAAAATTGATCTTCAGGTTTCATGTAATTATGCTTAAGTATCACAAAATCCAGTGCTTAGGTCAATAAAATAAAGTAAAAATTATAGAAAAATTATTCATAACCTTTAGCAATTATGAATTTTAATATTCAATAACTGCTAAAATTAAAACTAGGATTTTCATATAATCATAATTTCAAAGCATTTCTTCACTTTTCTATTTCATGAAAAATTATAATATCTTTTTCACATCAGATAAACAATATAGTACTTAAAAATTATTTGAAAGTTAATGGAGGGATATTAAATGAAATCCATAATCCATTATCTACTCAAAGTAGTATACTGTGCAATCTCAGTATAAGTTTACACACTATGAAAGGTATCAGTAAGCAGAGACATAATGCTAATAAAAATATAAGGGAAATTACTTTTTCACAGTGGATAATAGTGCTGTTTGATAGGGTTTGGATAACAGGTAAAATGTATCAGATCTTAATTCCAACACATTCTGCTACGAATATCCATTTTAATTATCCATCTCAATTCCAAACATCTGTGCTGTCAATATTGAAATTATTTATTTATATTTATAAAAGGATAAATTATTTCTGAAATTTATAGCCAATTAGTAATTATTAAATAGCAAAAATATTATGAATTCATAAAACAAACATTGAAGGATCTGTCTAAGCAATAATGCTTGTCAAACACTGTTTATCTTAGACGCTATTGCAGGTCAAGCAAGAAGCATAGGTAATCCTCTGCACAACTAGGACAATGCAATAAGCAAACTTGTTATGGTTGCTTGCCAATATGTTCATAATAATGTGGATACATGGCAAAAAATTATATGATTTTGAAACAAGAAACTCATTCCAATACCCCCAAAAATCCATTGGCATTCATGGTGACTATTAAAAATTAATTAAGACAGTCTAACTGCATATTAAAACTCAATAACATAATAAAACAGCCTTAAAATATTTTCTAGCCTTTGCATGTTTACTACATAAATATCAGTCTAATAATCATATAAAAATTAATAAAAAAAAAATAAATAATTAAAATAGAAAATAAAGAAAACAACATAATAATTAATTCTTTGTTCAACAAAAATATACTAATTTAATATTAGCTGCACACATTTTAATACAACCTTTTAAATAACGTAAAAATTTTAGCAACTTTCATTTAAGGTAAAAGAAGTTTACAAGAAAAAGGAATCTCTAATATGAAATTCTGAATTCAACATTAAACATTATTTCTCATAATAAAATGCTTCAATAGCTTCATGATCATAATGTACAAAATGAATAACTAATATGTATATATCAGATAAATGTTACAATTTTGAATATGTCTGCGATGCAATATAAAATAATCCTAATGTTAAGTCATTTAGGTTAAATATAAGATTACATCTATATATATTACAGGCTTGTAATCATTATCTAAAATCTAATTTTTCATTAGATGAGGGTTGATTCTAATTTTTTTTTTTTTTTTTTGACAATAGAATTTACGCCAAAATTATAAAACTTAAATGTGAAATCTTGTTGAGTATTATCAAACACGGATTTTTTATTTATAAAAGTTCAGTAAATAATAAACAATTATTGATAGAATGCATTAATTTAATATAAAATAAATATTTAATAACAAAGAAATATAACAAGGCAAACATTACTGAATTTAGAAATATTTCAATTATTACTACATTTTGAACTTCACACAGAACTTTGCTATTATCTCTTTTACATCAAGTTTTAATCAGCTTTTTTCAAGAATTTTATCTGAATGTATGGTAATTAATTTCAACCAAAATTAAAATTAATTTAAAAAAAGTAAAAGAAAATAGCTGATTATAATAATATAATGGGGCATAATTAATAATTAATTTATTAATAAATGAAAAAAGTTTCATTATATTTATCAAATAACAGCTGTAATAATAAATATTGAGCTAATGAGGCAGTCATTTATAACACACATATAAATACGATGGATTTAAATGCAGATGAATTTAGCATTTAGTAGGATTTCATACATTCGATGTCAATCATACGTTATACCATACAAGAAATTCTTGATCGTTAGCCAATACCAAAGACCAGAAGAAGGCACAAGCAACAGTTACAATGTCAAAACCTACCTATCAGTAACAAATGGGGTGGTAACATTTATTTAGTTTATCTTGTTAACTGAATAATTTATTAACTATTGTATATCAATAATAATTAATTTTTAATAAAAGAAATATATACATATACAAACATAAAAAAAAATAAAAAAATGATTTTTAAAGTAAAAAGGTACAAACTTATTGAAAAAAAAAAAAAAAATTATATTTTAATAAAATAATATCTAATATATACAACGTAATTTATAAATGCTTTAATCCATCATAAAGAAGGGCTAAATTACTGTATTATGAATGACAGGAGAAAAAAACATTTTTATGCATAAACTACATTATTTTTTTTTATTTTTTTTAAATAAGTACTTATAAAATCACTACAAATCAATAAATAAGTCATGCATATTATAAATGTTATTCAATGGAACTAAAGAAAAATAAAAGAATAAATTCATATATTCTACCACAACATACATTAATTTAATTAAATTCATTGCATAAATAAATTAAATTATGTAACTGAGAAAATATCATCTATAGCTATTTTGCAATATTATTTCATTGATTGTAAAAAAAATATTGACTACTTACATTAATAAAAAAGAAAAACACAACGAGTACCAAACATTTTTCTTTTTTTGAAGAAAATTTCTATTTCCCTCCTGCACATAATCCCTATAATACAATGACTTGGAAGAATTGCAGGATTTTCCAAAAAATGAAAAAAAAGGATAAACATTATTTCAAGTACTGAAAAACAGTTTATTACAAAATATAAATTAAAATTTACAAAATATACATATATCTTTCTTTTTAATAATGAAAACCTTTCTTGACTTAGATGTCAGAAATGTATAACAGAGTAGAAAAAAAAGCAATAAAATTTATTAAAAGTATAATATTTATAAAAATATAAATAATACTTATAAAAATGACATTTATTTCTAAAAGAGGAAATAAAATCAAACAGACGGTAAAATTTGAAATTAAAAGATGGCAATGTTATTGCTACAGTTATTTTAATTACTATATATTTTGTAAAAAAAAAAAAAAAAAATTAGAAAAAATATAGTTGAAAGATCCTGCAATAAAACTTATAAGTACAGCTTGCCTACAAATAACAGTAAAAAAAAAAATCTACACATATATTTAATACAAAATTAATCCTGTGAACACAGTTTTGATATTTTTTAATTGTCTAACTAATTAATGATTATTAAGTCTTTATTTCTATAAACAAGTCATTCCACTGCTACACCAAAAATTATAAATATTATGTAAATTTCACTTTTAACGCAAGGAGTCACTACAAAGAAGCACTTACATTAACATACATACATACGCACATACATGCAAATAATTTTATTTCATACACAGCACCAGTACGTACACATTCACAATTATTAATAATTACTACGTTTTCCATTTTTATATAAAGACAACATTTTTTTTCAGTCAAAAATGTACATGATTTGACATCACAGTAACTTTCAATACACAACTAATTATATATTACAGTACAATATAAAAAAGAATATTATTGTTAATATTATTAAAAATAAATACATCTAAACATTACCAAAAACATAAAAAAATTATCTTTGGTATGTATGTATCAATTAGAAAAATGTATGACTTAAGAAAAAAATAAAATAAAATAAGTCCTTCGTTAAGACAGGAAGTGGCAATGTTCACAAAAAATGTAGTTTGAGAACTTACAAAAATTTTAAATAATTTAATTTTAATTTTGTTTTTTTTTTTACATTTTACCACATTACGTCAATAATTGTTTCTAGTTAAAAAAAAAAAATCTATAAAATGAATAAATATGTAGTAATTACAATTATTTTGTGCAAAACATTCATTTCTAAACTGCTATTATTTAATTTATAAAAATAATAAATTTTTAAAAAAATGTTTATTATTTTACTCAATCGATGAGCTCAGTCAATATTAACTATAAACATGCATTTTTATAACACATTTTTCATTCACATACTGTTCTGATTCATATTAATATCAGTGAACAAAAAAAAAAGTCTCAGTAACATATTTCAGCCACTTCACAAGCTGTCTACAACACGTACATGTCTGTAGTTAATGGTAGCAACATTTAAAAAAATTTCATTGCATCTTCGTAAATGTAATTTGCTAATTTAACAGCTAACTAAAGAGCTAACATGTATATACAACATATTTTTAATAAATTTCACATTAAGTAAAATAACCAGTATGTTTCACAATTGTTCAATGATATTTTTAAATATCATTATTAGGCAAATATCTTTTACAAAAACGAAAAGATTTGCTTTAATATTATAATTGGAATGTCTTTCATGTCTAACAGTTGATATTTAAAATCAGTTATCAACATATTTAATGGCAGTATTTGAATTTATTTTTATTTGGATTATATAAAAATAAAAAAAAAATAAAAATTTTTGAAAATAATTAAATTAATGTTCTTTTTTATATTAAAAAATATATTAAATTGAACAAAAAAAAAAAAAAATGAATCACTAGCTTTTTTCCTAATAAAATAATTAAGTTGTTAACTGATTTCTTTTTATTTGCATAATATAAGTTTAAACTCAACACCATGATTCAGATGCTGCATTGTGATAATTATCTTCTTCATCACTAGGATCTTCTCCATACATATCAGCTAATTTACGAAATCTTGGGCCAAAATTGGATAAATAATCAAAATTGAGATCTGCTTCATCAGTACCTATAAAATTTAATAAGTAATTATTAATACAGGAAAAATGAACAAAAATAAGTTTATTAATAAAAATTTATTAAAATTAAACATTTTAAAGTTTACTGCACTCAGTGATTACAATTATTACAATTGTAATTTTATTTCAATTTGATTAATTGATTTAATTTAATTGTATCTCATTTTGAATAGGATCTCACAAGCATTTATCTACTTAAATCAGTCTTTATTTATAAAATCAATCATCAACATATTTCAAAAGGATATTTTTAACGCGTATACAATTCCAGTACTAAATTATAAGATGACCTTTAATAAGAATATATGATAATAAAAACAAAGTACCGAAAAAAGAAATAATAAAATAACAGAAGTAAAATAAAATATTATAAAATGAAATAGAGCGAGAAATGGCGAGACTAGTAGAAATTGAGTTTCTCCAGAACAGAAGGCAGTTAGGAAGTATATTGGGCAAATATATTTCAGTAAACTGCCATTGAGAGTGATAGAAAAGGCCTCCCCACTTCTTTTGTGCAGTTCCCAATTGCTTAAATCATCATTTCCCTGAGAAATGGATCAGCTGTAGAGGTCCATATTACTAATCCACTGGGTTGATCTAGTGGTTGAACTTATCACAAATCAGCTGATTTCAAAGTCGAGAGTTCTAAGGTTCTAATCCCAGTAATGACAGTTACTTTTACACAGATTTGAATACTAGATCGTGGATACCAGTGTTCTTTGATTGTTGGGTTTCAATTAACCACACATCTCGGAAATAGTCGACCTGAGACTGTACAAAACCACACTTCATTTATATTCATACATAACATTCTCATTTATCCTCTGAAGTAATACTGTATGCTGGTTCTGGAGGCTAAATAGAAAAAGAGAGGTCCACATTATTGGCCACCAAGATCACCTGATTTAACACACCTTTAACTTTGAATCTAGGGATGGATGAAAAATATTGTATACAAAACAAAAATATATTTTTGTAAGCAATTAAATGTTCACATTGTGAATGCGGCTGAGCAATTTAATGGGCCCTGAAGAGCAAAAAAAAAAGCAGTACAGAAGCATGCTAAGAAATGAGTTAAAAATAGCACGGTCATTTTTGAACATTTATTATTAACTGGTAAGAAAAATACACTTGGTCTAGTGTACTTTTCTAAATAAAATTCAAATTTTTCACTTTTCTTTGTTTTATTCTACTATCTTACATAATTTTGTTAAGAATTAAATTCTATACATGTTCTGTTAAAAGTTTTTTCTGTTTATTACCCATTTAAAAAGTTATATTATGTCAAACAAAAAAACAGGGTTTTTTATCCCAATCTAATGATTTTCATCCCAGATTTCTCAAAAACTACTGCAGTTATATGGTTTTGAGAACTATTTTATTGGATTTTCAAGTTAAAAACCATAGGAAATCACTAATTCCGCCCCATAATTAATGTTTTAAAAATTTTAATACGTCCTGATTTCACTGGAGTAGTTGAAATCTGAGCGTAATCTTTCATTAGTCATAACTCACAAACAAAGCATTTTATGACATACATTTGTATGAACTTTCTCCATTATTTTCACAAGCAAAACAGGTTATCCTGGGAGAACTTCATGGTACATTCTGTGGATGTATCTATTTAATATTTTATTGAACATTATGTACCACTGTATCAAATAATTATTAAGAAATAAATATTTAAATTCATCAGATACAGTTCAAAAAAACGTAAGAACACTCAATCTGTTTGCAGCACATTCAGAGTTTAACTTAATCATCAACAGATCAATCTTAATAAAATATACGTAATTATAAATAAAAATGTATAGTTCAAAATATGGTTATTATTTTAAAAAATAAACATATTGTTAAAACTTTTTAAATTGTTAGTATATATTAAAATCTTTCTATATCCAAACTGGTTATAGAATAGTATTCATAAAAGTATTAAATCTTTATGTCATGAATGTCACCTTATGGTCACAAAATTTAATCAGTTTACTATCAAATTCAATTTATATATATATATATATATATATATATATAATATAATATATTATAATATATAATATAACAAATATATTATAATATATAATATAATTGTTATTGTTAACACTTGTTTTTATATATTCCACAAAGTTAATGTTTATTAACAATACTGTTATTTTGTAGAATATATTTTATTGATTTAACAGATATATATGCAATTTTATCTCCTTTTTTATTAAATAAATTAGTAAAATAATTATAATACTGTTCTTAAAAGAAATATATTTATTATGTATAATATGTTTATGCTGTTAACATCATATATATATATATGATATATATTATGATATATATATATATATGATGGTTAATTTTCATTTAATATAAAACTTCAAACAAACTATTATAAAAAATCTAAACACAAGCAAAACAAAACATTTTTTTTTGTTTGCCATACTTACCGGAAGCAAGTGATGACAAAGAACCTGTTGTGTTGCCATCACCTTCATATGCATAATGGCGTACATCGTCAAATGGATTAGTTTCTGGGTCATTATCAACAGTCTGTTTCTTAACATCGAGAAAACCATGAATATCGGGTACTTCATCAGGACCTAAAAATAATAAAATTAAATAAATAAATTGTATATTATTTATGTATATTAGATTTATGAAACTGATGCGGCCATTTTCAAATCAAATATTCAATATCAAACTAAGAATAGTGAGAAATGAAGTGGTTTCCTTTTGCCTTCTTTACTAAACCAAGTATGTTATTGCACATCAGGATGCAAATTCCACTGAAAAGGAGTGTTCAGTAAAAATCATATCTTTACTAAATTCTGAGACGTATATAATAAAATATGTATAACAATACAACTGCTTCAGTGCATCATTGCCAGTAATAAAGAATACAAATAAAGATCAAATTTATCTGTCAAAAAACAATGCATTACATAAACTGCCTTTACTCAATAGCAATATCAATTTATTAAAAATATAAATAATTAATAAATAACAGAATAAAATATTAAGATTCCATAAATACATATTGTTACAAAAAAAGTTTTGGAACATATAATACAAATTACATAAATACTGAAAAATTAATAAAATATTTTGAAGAAACACAAATAATAATATTAAGTGTTTTGATTATCAATTTAAAATAATGGATTAGAGATCGTCTTCAATTAACTTATAACAAAGAATACCACGACATATTTTTAAAGTGATGTTAACTAGTTATCATTAAATAGTTACACTTAAGTGAATACCTTATTTCTTAATTCAGTTAACTTTAATTTAATTTCTTACAAAACTAGTTAGTTTTATGTTACTTTTTTTATGTCTGCTATAAACAGGCATAACTGATAAGTTTATATATATTTATATATATAAAACTATAAATATATCTTAGTATATATATATATATATATAACTATATATATAAAACTACAAACTCTATATAAGTGATAGACCTTTATTTTTTCACATTTTCAGATATTAATCTATTAATAAAAATACAAGATTCACTAAAAACTTTATTCTTTAGGATGAAAAGCTAAAAGAAAGTTCAGAAATAGCATAGTTAGATATTTTAATATTATTTATATTGAAATGGAATAAACAATTCTTATGAAGAACATACAAAAAAATAATTAAAATATATATTAAAAATAAAATTTATATTAAATGCAGTAAAATAATTACCTGGCCTCATTATTAGATGGGTACCAGGAGGTTGTTGTTTCTCAGACAACGGCTCATCATAAGGACCTACAAGTCTTAAAACATTAAGATCATAAGCTGTATCACCTTCACCACCACCTTCATCTTCATAATTAATAATATTCTCTCTAATATCATCTGTGTCTTTGTATAAATCTTCAGTTTTTCTTCTATGTACCAAAACTGCCAAAAGAAGAACTATAAAAGAAAAAAAAATGTTAAAAAGAGCCTTGTATGAAATGAAAACTTGGGAAAAAAATGATGGGAAAAATTGTGCAGGCAGGCAACGGTTGGAATATGTAAAACAAATTGTTAGGGATGTAGGATGTAGGAAGT
>JAAAKQ030106403.1:0-14212 GCA_010016005.3 Zanna intricata
GAAAAATGGTAAAAACCGCAAAAAATCGAAGACGAAAATTGCACTTTTCTAGGCATTTTTCTAGTTTTTCTAAAACGTTTTCAGGCATATGTTTATTGAAAACATTTTTCTTAATTTTAGATATAGAATCCGTTTCTGAGAGATTGCCGTGCAGTTTTGATACATCCTGTATATATTTTTTTTAATTAGTAAATAATATTAAATAATAATATATAACATAAATCAAACCAGGAATATGGTTGGTGTGTAATTTCTTGGATAACAAAAAGGAACTACTTCAGAAATTGGTTCAAAGGATCAAAGAAAACTATGGTAAAACCTTGATTTAAAGGTGACACGAAACACACAATTAATTATAAAACAAAAATAAAACTGGTTAAAATCCATATGAAAAAATACAATTAGGTTAAGATACAAATAGAAAAAATTAACCTTCAGAGTACAAAATGAGCAAAATAACAAAGTAATGAATACAAAATAAAGTAAATACTAAATTCAGAACGCAATAATGAAAATTATTTGAGCATATACTATATTTATACGTGTACAGTATACAGTACACTGTATATACTTGTTAAATAAACGAGATATAGAAATTAATATTTTCTCATTTTTTTAATTATATTATTTTTAAATTGATAAAGAGAATTAAGATTGTTACTGTAAAAGAATGTTTTTAAATTCAGTTTAAATGAATTTTATACGAAAACTTTTAAATGAATCGAAAGTTAATTAAAAATAGCAATGAAAGGGCTGTAATATAGCAGCTCTCTCTTTTAGGCTGATTATATAGAGTTACATGTTGAGAATTATTTTTACATATACTAAAACAGTTCTGTTGTTTAGTTTGGATTACTTCTATGAGTATGATATTATTAATTTTAGTGAAGATTGCACATTAATAAATATAAACAAATTGTAAGTTAAACAACTTTAATTTTTCTAAATATCATTCTTCAAGATTTTTATTTCGCGCCAAAAAATGATATGACTGCCTACTTTTGTATCTTAAAAATCAGTTTTGACGTTTTAAGGGATTCCTAGAGATAATATTATACTTCAGACTAGAGTCCTACACATTTATAAATACTTGAAAATTATTTGTTATTTATTAACGACAAGATTACTGTTTTATTAAGATAGCCTACATTATAGTATAGTTACTTACTTTTATAGTATAGCCCCAAACAGTATAGTTACTTTTGATAAAAACTGTAAATTCAAAGAATAATAATGATTAGAAATAATATTAAAATTTTTGAAATTCGGATGAATTTATTTATTAAATTTTTCGCTGATGTTTCATTGGATGGTTTATGTAATATTCTATGTCTTTCTGTTCTGTGATAATTTTTTAAATTAGCGTATTAACTTACTACGTAATATTTCTTCATTTAATTATTTTACATATTCCAATCCTTATATTTAATTTTTTTAACTTTTTCATGTTTACTATTTCCTACCGCATCGTCTTAACAAATTTATCAGATGATTTTATTGTATTAGTTAAAAAAAACACGGAAACAAAATTTTTAGATTGTTAAATCCCTTACGTGATAAAATTACCACATAATTTCGTAAGTTTTATTATTTAGAAGTTTTATTTATTAGTATTATATACATATCAGGTTTCAGTAAACATAGAAATAAGAGAGAGAGAATTTTTCTCTATAATTCAAATACATAGAATACTATAATCTGTTATCATGGAATTATTCTGAAGAGATGTGAGTTGGGGTCGGTGACACCTAATTGAAATCTGTGATGCACTACAACACATATGTGAGAACAGATATATAAATGTTACTTATATCTTCAATTTTTTCACTTGAGGAATTTACCATCAGGCCATTCTCTCTTGAAAAACAAACGAACTTTTGTCACTTTCTACCGAAAATGAATCATCGATTTACACAAAAATAAATAGATTATTAAAAAAATAACAGAGGGTTTTAAAGCTATCTAATAACTTTTAACTTTGACTTACAGTAATAAAAACACATAAATAAAATAAAAGAGTAACACTTTTTCAGCTTTTCGATAAAAATGTTCAATGTGAGCATCTTCCTCCACGCAGCACATATCCTACTGACAGGAGAGTTCAGCCCATTACTTGACAGTTCTTTAACCAGAACGTCTGGAGTAATGGGAGCGATAGCTACTTCAATCGTGCACCTCAAATCGGGTAGATTAGTATGTAGATAAAATTATTTATAATACCCTAAAAGAAAAACATCGCAAAGGGTCTGACCAGGTGATTTTTGAAGCCATCACAAACAAGCTGTGTCATCGGGTTCATACTAGCCGATGCAGTTGTTGGGGAAAACTTCTTTCTAATGATCCCGTACAAAATTCCGGCAGTGAGGAGGACAGAGTCTTGTTAAAAAATAAAATTCTCTGATTAATCCTGTATTTGGGGAAAGAGCCATATGATCATCTAAACAAGTAACAAATATCACGCTTGCTTCAGCGATAAAGAACGACTGACAACTTGCAATATCCTTCGACCTTAGAAAAAAAATCAGCACACCATACACTAAATGTGTTAATCCATGAAGTAAATTCTCTTGGACAGATTTCAAATTTCTTATATTAAGAGATATTATTTTCTGTTTGCATATTAACGATTCTGTTTTATAAATTAATTTTTTGTGCTTTTTTTATATTTTCAAATACCTGAATCGAAAATATTAAAATTTGGAGCATTAGAAAAGGTTCTAATTTTAATTAATAAATATATATTTTTCAAAATTAAAAATCTAATACTGATGATGAAGAGAATTAAAACCGACTCAAAATTACGAAATGTTCAAAACGTTTTTGTTATAACAAAAAACCAAATCAATAAACTTTAAACATTACAGAATTTAAACTCTCAGTGTTAAATAAGAAACGACAAATAATCAACTTCTCTTTTGATGTTTTAAAACGTTTCTGTGTTATTTATTGTAGTTGCTCTAAGGAAACAAATATAAGTTCAGGTTTGAAATGTTGATATAAAATTGTATTATAATTATCAACATTTTATTGATAAGCAGCAAAATTTATTTATAAATAAAAAAATAAATACTGACCATTTGGTTGATCAAGTGTTCTATATTCTAAAGAATTACATGTATAAATTTAACTGATAAAAATGGCTTTGTGATTGTCCCGAAAAAAAAATGTATGTACTGCCATAAGTCCAAGTAATATGACTTTTGATTGATGCACGTTTGTTTTATTTCAATTGGTCGTGTAAATTAATCCTGAGATTTCTATTAAAAAAAAACTTCGTTTTAGCGATTTCAGGAATTAAATGTTTTTTAATTCTTTACAACGATTATATGTTCGGACTGGTAAACCGGTTTTAGATTGTTCAACAATATTTATTCTTCTGACGTTTGAAAAAAACTGCTTTTTTGATTGGTTATTAACCGGAATATTCTGTTTTTTCTACGGTATTCATGATAACGATTCGTAATTAAAGTTTCGCGTTGGACTAAGTGAAAAGTAGTGGGTAATCTCACTCGCTAGAAAAAAATATTAAGTGTGAGTGGTTAAATTGTATCGTGAATTGGATTATGACATCAAAATAACTTATAAAGGTTAAGTTAATTTTATTGTCATTACGCCAAATTATTCCTGTTATAAATGAATATATTTTCAATATTTTTCTCATCAATTTTTATACGGATTTGAATGCTAGATTGTGGATACCGGTGTTCTTTAGTGGTTGGGTTTCAATTAACAACACTTCTCAGGAGTGGTCGACCTGAGATTGTACAAGACTACACTTCATTCACATTCATATACATCATCCTAATTCATTCTCTGAAGTAATACCTTCCGGTAGTTCCGGTTGCTACACAGAAAAAGACAGGGATTATGACATCAAATTATTAATCGCATCTTTTTAAATATATCTGTTATTTGTAAACGACAGAAATAGTTTATATAGAATTGATTAATGAGTAAAGGGTTAAAAATTTATTTTCTCGGAAAATCATTTTGTACAACAATTAATATCAGCTTTTCAAATATTTATGAATGATAGGTTCACGGAATGACATTTTTTCACATAATCATTCCTTCTTAGCGGTAAAGAAGAAATGGTAATATTTTAATGACGAAGAAATCTTTTCTACTTTTAACCAGAAATTTGAAATTGAAAAAAATTCTTGAAAACAAGCAATTCTACTAGGATAGCTAGAACGTGCTATAATTTCATTATTTTTTAACTTAATGTAAAGCACTCCATTTTACAGCAATGAACTTCATACTTCACATTTTTCTTTTAAAATGTTATGATAATTCCATACTCTTTAGTACGGTTTTTTTTTTTCAGTGAACACAGAATTTAATATATGCTATTATTTATTAATACCATTTATATTTATACACAATAACAATTTTTTTATGAAACAAACAATTCCGTACTTATTAATTAATTAAATAGGATTATTGTGCATATATATTAATGTATATATATATATGTACATATTAGAACCTCCACACGTATGCTTCATTAATACGAATCTATATATCGATGTTTATTTAAAACACAAGGAGCGATTTGAATGATTCTTTAACCCGCAATTCTATTGATTGATTCATCCGTAATTTTAGGAATGTTTTTATCCTGGGAATGCGTAAAGTTATCATGGTCACTTTACATTTAATGAATACTTTTTGTGAAACTTAATTTATAACATTAAATATTTTGCAAAGTATATTTTCGTATTTCAATTTTAATTACGTTACTAACATAATTAAGTACATACTACATTTCGGAACTAATTATTTATTTTTAAAGTAAAAACTTATGCTTAAATATGCGCCCGCGCCCGCGATGTATGTTTGTAAGTGTGTGCGCGTATGCGTGGATAGATGAGTTCAGGCGCACATTAAAAGTATATAGACATAATAAGCACACGGTCATAAACTACATAAAAATTTATCATGAACGATAAATTAATTACATCGTTTACATTAGCTCAGACCAGAGCAGCGGACGTCAGTAATTAGATTCCAGATACATTCTAGCAGGAAATTGGAAACCAGTAATCCTAAATAATCAAAAATTAATTTTAATTCACTGAACACGAATAATCGAGTTAGGACTATCATCCTACCATCAAATAATGTAATTTCTACATTATCACCCCTAAAACACCATATTCTGGTTATTCTACTTTAATTTTTTTTTCATCACAAATATTCTGTATTTATTTTCTGATACATAACTATTAAAATATAATAAAGTTATAATTTTTCTCTTCACTGCGATATTTAAAAATTAATTTAGTCAAATGAATGAAAATTCATTTAACTAAATGAATTATAAACGAGGAGCCCAACAATACTAGATTAAAAATAAAATTACCTATCGGGTTAGGCTAGTAGTGAAATCGTCATCGCAAATCAGCTGAATTCATACTCGAGAGTTCTAAGGTTCGAGTCCTTGTAAAGACAGGTACTTTTATACGGATTTGAATACGAGATCGTGGATACCGGTATTCTTTGTGGTTGGGTATCAATTAACCACAAATCTCAGAAACGGTCGACCTGTGACTGTACAAGACTACATTCATTTACATTCATACATATCATTCTCTGAAGTAAAACCTTACGGAGACTTAACAGAAAAATGAGAGAAATTAAAAATAAATGAAGAATTGAATCTATTGGTGAACAATTTTAACGACTATCAAAAATTCATGATTGCAGTGGTATTAGAAAAATAAACATCTAAAAATGTTTACTAATAATAAAGAATTAAAAATTAGTTACAGAAAGTTAAATGTTATTAAATCGAAATGTTGATTTAATGAATCAAGAATGAGACAATAATGGAAGTGATGGCATGCTGAATATAAACCACTGTTTCTCGCAAAAAGGGGTTAATTAGCTTTTTGCTTTACATTATCTGTCTCAATTTTTCTTGTGGTTTTAAGTAGCACTAGAGGTTCAAACCCCAATAATCAAACTTGCTTTCTCAGAGATTTGATACTCATTTATACCAATCACTGTGGTGAAGACAGAGCAGATATTATTTGTTGGGCTGAATATAATCTACATATGAACTTTATAAGTTATTATGCAACAAAATATTCTCATCGATAAAATACAGCAACGAAAAACTAACACATTTTTCACTTTCCCTACTAAACCAAGGGTGGAGTTTTATTTTTCATGAGAATGTTTTGGAACGTAACAGAGGTTCAGACAACTAGCTATTCTCTTAAACCACGTTAACAGAAGTTAAGGTTATTTATAAAGTAGTAAAGTTTAACAGTAGGGATTTTTATACAGATACCAGAAAGAAAGCAAGTATTTTTATGTAGGTCTACAGGTATGACTACTCTTCACTACACTACACAAATACGAAGGAGCTCTAAACGACCCTCACTTGATAAACCCTGTTAATGATAAACCCTACTCGACACCACCAGAGAATTAAGCATAAGAAATAAAGTTAGCGGCATATATTGAGAAAGAGAAAATCTTCTCTTAGAGGAAACCGAAAGAAACCAATTCAAAGAGATACTGTCAGGTCTCATCAAGCTATTGAACCTTTATCTCGTTTATAGATTATCGAGCTATCATTAAATGCTATAAAAATTCCATCTCTAGATACTAAAAGCAATTTTATAAAAAAAAAACTTTGGTTTCACTGAAGAAAGTAGCTTGTTCATCCCACCAAATGGATGTATGTCATTTAGTTAAATGTGAATGCCTTTTTAACCAGCTTCTCCAATAAATTATTATAATCGATAAACTAAAATTATTATCATGCAAAATATCGACTAGATTATTGGCTAACCCAATAATTATGAAAAATAAAATTCGTTACATTTAAACAATTTTGAGCAAGGAATTGTTAAATTTAAATATTCATAGTAAAACTAGCAAGTTCAAATCTTCATTTAAGCGTAGCCTAGCTCTCATCTCCCTTTCTCCAATATTAACAATAAAGGAAATCCTGCTTCTTCAGGCAGTATCCAATCTTCCTAATTCTAACTTGCAATACTGTATTTCTACTCAACACTTTTTCTTTCATTTTATTTAATTCCTATAAGTAACTTTAGATATATATTTTTTTAAATATTATCTTACAATTATTTTTACATTCTCAAAATTTTGTAGAAAATTATACTTCATTTGGTTCTAATTTTCTTAGAAGATGCGATCATTTGTTTACTAAAAAAATTTAATGCTAAAGAAAATTCCAATGCAGAAGGTGCTGATAATTATTTTTAAAGGTCTTCGAAGCCGGCCTCCGTGGCGTGAGTGGTAGCTTCTCGGTCTTTCATCCGGAGGTCCCGCGTTCGAATCCCGGTCAGGCATGGCATTTTCACACACGCTATAAGTCAATCATCTCCATCCTCTGACGAAATACCTAATGGTGGCCCTGGAGGTCAAAAAAGAAAGAAAAAAAGGTCTTCGGTAGAATAGTTATATAATTTGAAAGTGAATCTTATAATTGTTTATAATTTTTCATATTTAATAATCATATTTCATATTATAATTTTCATATTTGGCCATACTGAAATGAGGAAGTATTGTGCTACAATCCTTTGCTAAATGTTTTTAAATCTTGCAAAGAAAACAACGTTTTACTACACTGAAAAAACGCGATGTTTCATCGGATATCAGGTCTAACGCACTACCCAAAAGAAGATCGTTAATAAAAATTATATAATATACGACAAACATTCTTATTTAAAATATTCTGCTTTATTTCTTGTTCCATAACGGCCTTTTAACAAAATGAATCATAATGATTAAATCACAAAAACTTTACCTCAAGAAAACGAAGAATAGCAAATTTGAAATTTAAAAAATTACTCTTTAAGTTATTTAAAGTAATTTTCATTTTCATTCATTTTTTTTATTTTTTCAATTTGCTAGAATAAAATATTATACTATTAATATGAATACGATACAATTAGGTAAGTTTATTTATTTTTGCTAAAAAATTAATATTTTACCTTATTAATAGATAAAAAAATATATATATTTAAATGCTAAGTCTATTTTATTTACATACGCAGCGTTCTTCAAAAAAAAATTTTATAAATTTTCATAGACATAAAATCTACAAAAATTCGAGAAAATAGAGTTTTCCATTAAAAAATAAGATATCCAGAACGGATTTCCGATTTTGACAATTTAAAATCTAACGGGAAAAGTTAAAATTATTTCATAACTTTTAAAAATTTAATTGGTCTCTCTTTTTATCTGGTAAGCCTCCAGAACTACCGTAAGGTATTACTTCAGAGGATGGATGAGGTTGATGTGTATGAATGTGAATGAAGTGTAGTCTTGTACAATATCAGATCGACCGCTCCTGAGAAGTGTGGTTAATTGAAATCCAACCACAAAGAACACCGGTATCCACGATCTAGTATTCAAATCCGTATAAAAATTTTTATCCTTATTATTAGAATGTAAAAATCTAGATAAATTTATAAATGTGATGATAATTTGGTAAAACAATAACTCAGAGGAGCAGTGGTTGGTAATTTTTAAACGAACATCTTTAAATATAGATTTAAATAACGTAATACCAGACATTCAGGATTGGATGTAATCATATATCAATATTAAGAAATTATATTGCTTTATTTCAATTAATATACATGGAAAACCTGGCAGTAATACGTCAGCTAGCCCTTAAAAACTGTGTTTAGAACCAATAAAATCACGTTAGTAATACTTTAATATTGAGGAAAAAAATTCTCCATTAAATTTTGTTGAAGGAAAATAAGTACATACGCTTAAGTTAGGATAAGTTATTATGAGACAATACGAGTATTTTATTTAAGATTATTATGACTGCTCAAACACATACTAGCCCCCTTTTTTGTTAACTTTTGAATAGTTTTTAATGTTTTTATTTTTATCTTTTGAACGAAAACAGATTTGCACTAAAGACGTAAATTAAAACTTAAGTAACACCACAGTAGCCGGCTTCGTGGTGCGAGTGGTAGCTTCTCGGCCTTTCATTCAGAGGTCCTGGGTTCGAATCCCAATCGGGCATGGCATTTCATACGCTACAAAAATTGTCATACATCTCATCCTCTGAAGCATTGCCTAAAAATGGTCCCAAAGGCTGGAAAAGGTCCAGGTACCCGAGTTAATTTCAAATTTACAAACACATCTTTACACTTACCGAATTATTCAATTACAATACAAAATACCAATCAAACACTTATTCAAACATGAAAAATATAACTTGAAATAAAAAAAACTTATTTTATTTTCCCGGCTAATATAGTAGAATAGTTACATTACAGGGAAAGTATGATGATCAAGTCAAATATGAGGTATCGTGTTTTTTGAAAATCTTTACGTTTCAGAATTCAACTAGTTCATCTAGACCAAAAAAAAAACGTATGTTTATATGCATGTGAATCGCTCTGATTTTGGTCTTATGTCTTAGGATTGACCAAACCGAATTTCACTATTTCTATATAAACAGCAATAACACTAAACAGATTTGCACTAAAAACGTAAATTAAAACTTGATTAACACCACAGTAGCCGGTTTCCGTGGCGCGAGTGGTAGCCCCTTGGCCTTTCATCCGGAGATCCTGGGTTTGAATCTCAATCAGGCATGGCATTTCATACGCTACAAAAATTGTCGTACATCTCATCCTCTGAAATAATACCTAACGGTAGTCCCGGAGGTTAAAAAAAAAAAACAATTGTTCACGCAAATGAAAATGATAATAGCCGCGCAATACAAAAATGTAAGAAAAAACTATAAATAAGAATCAACAATCTGTTTTAAAAATCAAGCAGGCTTTTTTGAGCAAATATTGGAACTTTGTTCATTAATATCAATACATATAAATTATTATTATTATTACACAATATTAATACCATCTTCCGACCAATCACAAAACCCCGAATTTTATCGCACATAAGAAAGTAAACAAATAAACTGTCAGAAAATAGTAAATCTTTGACGCAAGCTTCATTGATATTTACAATAAAGTTGCCCGAAAAAAAAAAATAGAATGTTAGTGCGCTCAAAGTCCACCGATTTTAAACTGATTTAATTTATCTAATATAAAACATGCTAACATTTAATTATGAATTTAGAAAATGTTATAGTTGAAAAAAGAAATAATATATTTTTCCTAGTTTAAACGTTAATCTTCATTTTTTTTTATTATTGTTTATGGACGGTGCACGAAAAACCTTTTCTCTTTAGCTCTCAGAAATATTTTAGTTTAGAAATTTCAGGATTTATTTTTCTCTTTTGCCTCTCTGCGCTAACTCTTTTCCCCTCTGCGCGAACCTTCAACATTTATCGTCATTGGACATTTTCATTTAGTGTTCATTACCCAAATGGAAGAAGGTGAAGAATAAAACAAAATTGATTTCGCTCGGAGCAAATATGTTACCGTACGATGATTAAAGCCCATTAGTTTTATAAAATAATATGAAAACTGTAAAGTCAAAATGAATTAAAATGGCGTTAGCTACATCGTAATGTAGATTCTTCATTTTGGTTTATAAATAAAGAAACGAAAATCTTATGTTAATCTTTATTAACTATTTTGTTTAACTGAAATTCCCGTGCGCGCGCCCATACACATACACAAAGATGTACTTTCCGCTTAAATATAGTCGTAATTTACGTTTTCTGGTGAAAATTTAAATGCTTTCCATAAATATAAAAAATATTACAAAAGATAGCAGCGAGAGCATTTAGAAAAAATATTCTATGCTGCGTATTATCCCAAGCAATTGTTTCCTCAAACAAATAAAAAAATATAATCACACCACTTAACAATAAATTTTAAATATGAAATATAAAGTGAAAATGAGACATAAAGTAAAAAACAATTTGATTGTAATAATCAAGAGACGGATCTACATGTACATTGTTTGGCAACACCAATAACAAGTACTTGTTCATGTCCAGAATATTTTGGCTAATCTGATATTGTGTATATTTTTCTTATAAAAATCCAGATTATGCCAGTGTCCTTTTGTTGTCTGTAAACATCAACGTTCTATTAAAATATAGTCAATTTTTAAAACCTTGTCAAAGGGTATTTAATAATTAGCAATGATTTTTGTCTGACTTAATAAAGTCTCGCTTTATTAAGTCAAAACAAAATCGCTGTGCAGTATGCTTTAGAATTACATGCTGCATTTTGTTCTTTCAGCGTTAGGTCGGTGAAAGAACCTAACCTAATCCTGTGGGTTCGTTGGGCCAATTATAACAATAAACTAAGACGTAACTTGAGTTTTGATTGAACGTGCTTCGTTTTGTATATTGGAATCAATAGTTGCGAGAAACGTAGTGGTTCTTTCGGTAGAGGAACACGTTCTTCTTGTTGAACACGTCTTTCGTGAAGGTGATAATTACACAGATTTAGTGAAGCGCAGGTTTTCTGAAAAGTTTCCAAATACTCCTCTTCCTCACTAGGATGCAGTTTGAATTCTTATCGAAATAGTTCGGATAACAGGCTCCGCTGCAGAAGCTGATCGAAGCGGAAGACCACCTAAACTAAACAGAAGTTGCTTGATATTTTGGATGCTACGGTCATAAGTCCATCAAAATCAATGCGTAAGTTTGCACAGTAGGCAAGATATTAGAATTGCTACAGCAATTAAAGCTTTAAGAAAAGAACTGACTCTTTTCCCCTACAAAGTTGTGTTTTCAAGAACCAAAACCTACACATCGTGCCAATAGACTAAATCATTGTCAATGGTTTAAACGTTTTATTGACCAAAATACCGTAGGTATCCTCCACAATACCTTTTTATAGATAAAGCGTGGTGTCATCTTTAAATTATCAGGGTATATTAATTCTTAAAATACACGTCATTGGTTGACAACTAATCCCCATGAATTACACGAAACAAAAATTGGAGTCTGGATCGGTGTAAGAATGTGCACTGTGGTTCCAGTATTTAACAAAAATACAGTTAAAAGTGATCGTTATTGTGTTGTTTTAACAAACTACATTATTCAGTCAGTTAATAGTAGTAGAAATAAATCACGGTTGGTTCCAACAATATGACGCCACGGCGAACATAGCTATCAAGTCAATTAAGGTTTTACGAAATGTCTTTGGTGAACAAATTATTTCGCAAATTACTTTCTATGGGCAGCGAACAAGCAGTGTATCGCAACAGGTCATACACGATTGACGTACTAAAAACCGTAATAACGATATACGAACAAGACATTACAGTATATCAGCTGATTAAACTGTTTGAAAACAAATTGAAACGTGTGCAGTGTTGTATTGATGTAGGAGGAAACCCTTATCAACACCTTTTTTAAACTACTCCAGTTATTGTAATATCTATTTCTATAAAATAATGAAATAAAAATACAAAGTAATAATTAGAGAGTTTCATCATTACACTTCCATAACTCCATTCACAGCAATTTTTCGAATCCACTTTATATGTTTATTTCCAAATCTGAGTGACCAGATGTATGTTTGTTTACTTTTTTATATTGGAGGTGAAGAAACCTTCTGTAGGCACTGTGTTGTCTCAAACCCCGTGGTAGTGTGGGATTCGAAGCGCCAATTCATTTCAGAAATGTACTTTATATTTTCTTTTAATAACAATATTTTGTGAACATAACACAAAGTTATTTTCAGAATTACCTGAATAAAAATGTTAACCTTTGTATAAAGTTCACAGAACTCTTTCAACTTCGATGATTTATTTGTAAACACTGTATAGTATAAATGGTACATGATAAAAAAACAAGAATAAAACTCTTGAAAATCCTTAACAAAAAAAAAAGAAGAAGAAAATATTCGAAACAACAAAAAATTTAGGGATATGTGAAAGGGGATCCATATCTCTCTCTCTCTGGGAGGATTATAATTCTCCAATTACATGCGAATTTTGCCTATTAATGAAAATTACCATCAACAGTCTTCATAGAGCCCTTTTCTTGCAACGGGCTTCAGTTTTAGTACAGTGGATATTTTTTTAAATTATTATTTTCCTTAATTGCTACTTTTTACAAAGGTTATTTTATGTTTTTATGATTAGTATTCCTTTTTTTTCTAATCATTTTATTATTTTTGTTGAATATAATTTTTCTTATTTATTTTTTATATATGCAGAAATTAAATGATAGCTTAAGGAAAAAAACAAAATCGAAAATATAAGGACAATACAGCACTTTATATGAAGACGAAAAATGACCAAGATCTAAGATAACTGTAAATTAATGAAAATGAAAGAGTCAATGACAACATTTATGAAGACGAAAAATATAAATCGTATAAAGAGAAAGGAAATACAAAAAAATAAAAAAGGATAAGGAGATAAAGAAAAAGTTCAGCGTAGGCATAATATTATAAGTAAAAGCAAATGCACGGAACATTCTGAAAAAAAGAAGATGTATACAGAACAAGTAATAAAAAAGAAACCGACTTAAGAATAATTTTGTTTTTTTATTGATAAAACACATAAAATAATGGAAAGGAATTTCAAGGCTAAATAACATAGTTTAATTCAGTTTAATATTTTATGAATAAATGGCAGAAAAACTTGATATTAGTAACTTCCAACAAAGTTTCGAGTTTATAAAATTACATATTTTTAAAACATGTATTCTCTTTAAACTGTTTAAATATTTTTTTTCTTTTTATAAGAACGCAGGTCAGATTGAAGTTTTGTTCAATTAAATAATGTTTCTACAGATTCATATAAACAGTATAAACAGCAACAGAATATATAAATAGTATAAATTATATAAGATAAAAGTTTATAAATTTTTCCTTTATCCTACACCAAATCAAAAAGAACGAAATTAAAAAAAATGAGATGTTTAATAGATTAAAATAATAATAATAATAAGAAGAAAGTAATAAAATAATAAAACACAACTGATGCTATGAAATAATAAATGACTAAAAATAATTAATGATTATACAATTCATTAAATGTTACTTAAAAGTAGAAGTTTTAAAATAGTTTTTAAAATAAATAACATATAATATATATTAAAACTTTGTTGAATAATTAATGGTTATATTAACATTTTAAATCAAATAATAATTATGTCTAATTTTTAACAAACTGTTTCTTTTTCTTTCGGTAATAAAAAAAATAACACGTTATTCAAATAATGTTCTCTTTTAACAGGTATCTGTCTCTTTTATCTGTTTAGCCTCTGGAACTACCGTTAAGGTATTACTTCAGAGGATGAATGAGGATGATATGTATGAAT
>JAAAKQ030106415.1:0-14212 GCA_010016005.3 Zanna intricata
ATTATTTTTACTTAAGAATGAATTTTTATTTGGCAATTGACATTTATAAAGTTTAGTTCTTTAATTAAAGTAATTATTTGTATTGTTTAGAATTAATTGTATTTATAAATAATGAAGATATTTGTAATAGAAATAAATAGAATCTTCTAGTCCTTGCTAGACTGTTATATATAAGCCGGGTTGAGCGACCTGGTTGGTTCATTCGTGTGACGTAGTTCCATGCAGAAACATTGTGTGTAAGTATAAATTGTTTCATGTAGATTTTGTTAAGCGTTGTAAGAGTTGATTGTTTGTTTTGTTGTGTTAAATAAATTATTGTGAGAAGGCTTGATATCGTGTTGGTTATTTATACCAATAATGTTCTCACTATAATTGGCGACCATGAAAATATTGTTAAAATAATTGTGGGGAAATTGATATCGTACTAAATACGAATCATTCGCCCATGTCACGGGTTGATCTAGTGGTGAACTTATCTTTACAAATCAGCTATTTCAAAATCAAGATTTCTAATGTTCTTTTGTTTGGATTTGAATACTACATCGTGGATAATGGTGTTCTTTGGTAATTGGGTTCCAATTAACAACACATCTCAGAAATGATCAATCTTAGATTGTACATTTACATTCATACATACTTCATACATTCGTACATATCATCCTCAGTCACCTTTGAAGTAATACTTTACAGTGGTTCCAGAGGCTAAATAGAAAAAAAGAGAAAAAAAAAGGTGACTAAAAATTTGAACTTGCACTATGAAAAATGACTGCTAACCAAGAAACGAAGTTGTGTTTTTACTTTGAATTTTTTGTATCAGTGAAATGATATATATAACAAAAAAATTAAAAGTCATAACTGACTATGAGATATATGAGTATGTACACATTATAAACAACACAAGACAATACCAAGACAAGACAAGACATAGAAACCAAAACGAATTCATTGCAGAGGTGGGAAAATCATTGTCTGAACAAAACAAAATGATAAAATTATTCCAACATCAAGGATCATCATCCTGACTGTTTTCATTTGATGTTCTCCATTAAAAGTTTTACAGCAAACTCTGCAGACAACAAAGAATTTAATTTAATGTAACACGGCGTGAAAGAGCCAGTGAAAAATATGCAGAGACACTGGATAGTAGTTGATGGATGTTTCATGTTTATGTACCATTTCTTATCAATGCATTTTTGAAAAAATTTGTACAACATTATGTTTTGCTAAATATGTTATTCAACCCTCTTTCTTTCCAAAATTTACTCCTGTAAGTATTTAAACTTTTACAAAACTGAAAACTATTCTTTGATGATTTTAAAATGTTGACAATTTTTTATTTAAATTAAGTAATAATTGTAAGAAGGTTTAAAGAAAATCTGCTATGAGACTGCTATATTACACAAACAGAATTCTTGGAACCCAGCCAACAGTGAAAAAATTCTCAATTTAGTTCAAAGAAGGGCCTTATTAGGAGATAAGTTACAACAAAATATAAATTACCATTTACATTTTTTAAAGTTTGATTCCTTTGATTTCAACTAAGATTTCTAAAAAAAATTCTGAGATGAAAGGCAAAGATTAGAATATTTATAAAACAGGTGACTGAAAGGTTTTTTATAGCACATAATATCAAAGTTAAAGATTAGTACAGAACTAACAGAGCAGAATATGATTTACCCATCTTGAATGATAGGTGACTAAAATGAAATGTTTAATGTAGCTTACAATAACTCAGACAATCAAGGTAAATTAAATGTAATATATTTAAAATTAGTCTCATGATTAAAGCTAAATCTAATATATTTTAACAAACTTCTATGGTCAACATTGTAAATGAATGTAATTGTAAATTGTTTGATGAGATTAGATCAATATTATATTGTCTCCCTTGATTGGAAGAGATCCATATTTGTACAATGTTGGCTTCCTTATTCTGTAATAACTAACAAAAAGTTGAACATATAAACAAAAGTAAAATTCTTCTTTATCAATGTTTAATTATAACTCAGCAATTGTCATGCTATTTTAAAATACTTCAGTTGAAATTTCTTGTAAATAAAATGTTTTAAATTTGTCTTGCAGGTTATATGTTATTATGTAAGAAAATAAAACCTTATTAAGAAATAGAGTAAAGAGTTAAGATGTAGTCCTTTTTTATATGTTTAGAATTTCAAACTGTTGTCACTATTGAATCTATGAGGTCCTTAACAAATGTTGACTCATAATGCTGTTAAACCTTCTTAAGTATTCATTGTATCTTTGTTTAAAACTGTGTCCCATTTAATCAATGCAGAACAATGTGCATTCATAACAGTACTGTTTATACAATCTACCATCAGTTCAATTCACTTTACATGCAATCATTACACACAAAACACAATCACCCAACAACCTCAGTTCCAAGGGAACTTTTGATTGTATTCAGTGTGTATTGATTTGTTTTGTTGGTACAATTTGCTTTTTAATCTGTATAGTAAGTAACCCTAGAAATTATATAAGGCTTATTTAAAAATTTTATTCAGGAAAGTTTATCAACAAATTTTAATTTAAGACAGATGAAATTTTTAGCCTGCTGATTTTTGTGTTTCTTCATGGAAAATTTTAATTTCTTCCATCTTCCTAACTTACAAATATGTTACTGGTGTGAGAAAAAATGGGTTGCCTTATTCCTACACTGTTTTAGTTCATTGTAATATTTTTACCCTTCTTTCTTTAAAAAAAACCATGTATCTAGTTGTCATAATATTTTTATCTTGTTTACTTAATACCTTACTTAGTTAATTGAACTAAAATATAAAAACACGTTTCTTAATTATTTAATTATTATTGTTTTCTGAAATTACTTTTTCTTCTGTTCGAAATGAAATATGATAATGTGTAAAGATTCATAATGTTTATTTTAACTTAAAATAAAAAGAATATTATTTTATAATGTTTATCTTTTGTTGTAAATTTTACAGGTTTTTTACTTGAAAGAAAGATTAGGCTTGATTTCATCTAAAATTTCTATGTTAGTTATTTTGACCATTAATGAAATTTTTACCACCTGACACCAACTCCAGAGTACAAGAGTGTTGATCCTGCACCTGATCAGCTTTTTTGATGGTACATGTTTTACAGTTGTGGAATGCAATAGGGAAGACATTGCGCTGGTCAGTCTTAATTTTATTTTTAAGCTCATGTCTTTGCTTATCTATACTTTGTTCTGCTCATTCAGGCAGTCTTACCAATTACTAGATGTATATTAATGGTGCAGTTTCCATTCCAGCAAATTTTTGAGCCAAGAAACACAGAATCTACAAATACCTCTATTTTTTCATTCTCAATCGTCATGTTATCACTGTGGTCATCATGATCTTTGTCTTGTTAAAGTTGAGATGAAGCCTTTTCATTTTCTTTCACCTACTGATCAGAGTTTCAAGATTTTACATGTTTTCTTCTGGAAGGGTCATATCATCTGTGTATCTCAGGGTGTTAAAAATTCTGCCACCAAATCGTACAACATATTGTTGTCAAGATCCACATTTCTCATATCAAATTCTTCATATAAATTAAAAGTTAAAGAGGATAAGATGCAGCCTTTTCTAGTATCTTTTTGATATTAAACTATTCAGTATTACCGTAGGCGTGCAAACAATGACTTCCTGGTTAACGTCTGTAACCAGTATTTAACTTCAAGTCTCTGTAGAATTAGCATAAAAGATATTAAGATGTTCTGGTGTACTATATTCTTGGAGAGAGTACCAAATATATTTCAGTTGGTAACATGAAATGCCTTGTCATCAATAAAGCATAAAAATATGTTTATTTGTTGGAATTCTCTAGATTTCTCCATTACCCATTGAATCTTTGTGATAGTGGTCTCTTGTGTACTGTCCCCTTCTAAAAGTGACGTGTTAATTTTCTGTTAATGGTCATTGTGAGACATTGTATATTACTCATTAAAAAAGATCATTTTTTAATGAGAAAGTTGACTTTTCAAGTTAATTGTTTCATGTTTATTTATTTAAAATGTTAATTGATTTATTTTCTAAAATTATCAGAAAGTGAATTAATGTTGCTGTAAATATTTTTATATCTCATTGGATCACCTTATTTATCCTTTTTATTTGGGTTACATGAGATCAAATTGTAATCACTTCTTTAATAGGGTGTGTAATTAAATAATTTTTAGATACATGAATGTTTTAGTAATATAATAAGCCTAATTAATTACGTCACTTGATGTAGCAATACTTTTTAATTTAATCAAAATATTTTGGTAATCATTTATATTTTAGCTATAAAATTGAAGTTATATAATCTTTTTTTATTTAAAAAAAAATTAAAATAATCAGTCGCATAAGTGAATGAAGTATAATGATATATGGTATAATGTACTGATTGTCAATAGTTTAATTGATTTATTATTTTAATTAGAGAGCAGAAAAGGATATAATTGGTCTATATTTATTAATTATATTCTTAATTGTTGTTATTTATTGGTTTATTTTCTAATTTTATCATTCATATATAACATGTCATTAAAAAATAAACTTTTTTCGTTCTTCACTTGATAAACATTTGTCAAAGTTCATCTGTTAGAAATTCAATTAATTGTAACTATTTGTTTGTTTTCTTTTTTCAAAAATGTATGTAATTAATTTATTTGGGAAATTTTGTACATGTTATTTTCTTAAAAAAGATACGAGTATTGTAAATCAGTTAATGAAAATTATATATATTATTATTTTTTCCTTTTTCAGATTTCTTTTGTTATTTCAAATTTCTGATTAAATTTTGTTTATTTGTTTGTACCATGTACACTAAAAGTTTTGAAGAATTCTTTAGATAAGTCTTTCAGTTGATATGTTATTGTGTATGTGACTGCATGTACAGATGCCTGTTCTTTGGTACTACTTTGTGATTTGCTGACTGATTAATTTGCTGTTACATGTAGAACTTATATAGTTCTCATTTGTATGTATCTGAATCCAAATGAGATTTACCCAATGCAGTATATGTTTGGTTATATTTTTTAGAGTTGTATTAAGCCTTATTGAATAGTTTTTTATTATAATTTTACAGTTCAGTTCATATTAAACATTTTGGATCTGTCATTCACTATGCTTTTGAGAACAGGGAATGAAATTTCTATAGATGATTGTAATAAAAACTTGATTCTTTGTAATTATGATATGAGAAGACATTTTAGTTACTGAACTTGCTATTAATTCTATACTTCAAGAGCTTTACACTTATATTCTCCTCCTTACTTATAATTTATTGAAGTTTGTAATAGCATCTTTTTTTCTATGTCAGCTAAATATATACGTAAAAATGAACACACTTTGAAACGTTCTTGCATTAATTTAAAAATATTCCATTACTGTTTGAAAAATGTGCTTACTTATACTGAATATTTTTTGGCAAATTATCTCTAGTACATCAAGCTTATTTGAGTTGAATTTTTGCCCGAGATCATTTCCACTGTTCTCATATCTCCATGGTGAGTGCGTTTAGTTTTAACTCTTGGAGTGGTACACTTGTAAATCTTGTAATATTTTGCATTCTGAACAAGAAGTCTCATGAAGAAAGTAAGACCTCTTTTTCAATAATTTTAAGCTCATTTTTTTTCATCTTTTTATGGGATTAGCCAGGAGCAATTGGAGAGTATAGTTACAAAAGATGGTCTTTTTTGTTACCAACTTATTAGAAGTAATGAAAAAATGAATTTTCATTACTTGTTTTCATTACATCTGAAAAATGAGATTCAAACCAGAATCAGAACTATTACTACTCCACCCTTAGACTGAGTAATTTAACACCCAACATTACACTCACCCTTGTGAGTGTAGTAATATAACCATTAACATAAGATAAGAAAATTGGTAACTATAATGGAAATATTTGACTCCTAATACCAAATATCTACTGGTTACAAATGAAATGCTTTTAATGCGATATTTCTATATATTTAGAATGCTTTGCAATTGATGCTAAATCAAAACCAATATTATTTGAGTTAAAGATAATTCTTCTTCTGGAAATGTGGAGTCATATTTATATAATGGTTTAACCATTTAATTGTAAGAAAACACTTAGTCTCGTTATCCATTAGTAATCAAAAACATTTACCTGATCTGCTAGTTTAAAATAGAGTGTATTTAATACTTAATTTTTTATCTTAAAAATAACCAGTCTTTGTTATGAATGAGAGAAAAGTGGCACTTTAAGGGCTGCATATTCTCCATATTTTAACTAGTTTTAGATGCTGATGTGGATATGTTATATTCAGTTTAATGAAAGGCCACAGAAAACCACTTCACTCCTTACTTTTCTCAGTAGAAATATTTATTGCTCTAGAGAATGACTGTACTATTTTGGGACTGATATATTTCTCTTGTCAGGTTGTCTGTAACTGTTTGTTTTTGTGACCTAACATTAAGACTGGAGTTAAGAAGTTATAATTCCAGGAATCAGGAGAGACTTTTCTTGCATTTGCAGGTTACATGGTTTAACCTAAAAGAAGATTTATTTGATATTTTGAGCAGTAAGAATTTCATAATTTTATTAGTATTATCTTTTAGGTATTCTATTAATATTTTTTCTGTGATAAACTTTATTGCTTTACATAAATTGTTTTTAAACAAATTTTATTTATTATTTTTAATTAAATTGTATAGTTTTAAGTTTTTTTCTAAATTTTTATTGAAAATGGGATTTTGTTAGTTTTAATTGAAGTGAAAGTTAAATATCATAATTACATAAAAATTATTCATATATAATTTGATTCTTTTTTTTCTATGTTGTTATCATAAAGATAAAATATAAGTGTTTTAATCACGGAATATTTATTGAAATTAAAAAATTAAAAACTGGATCATTTTTATGATTTAAAACAATATTTCTTGTGAAAATTGAGGTAAAATTAATTTTAGCACTTATACAGAGATTTTTTTAAGAGTCCACTAATTCCTTATTTATGTTAACAAGGGATATATAATTTTCAGATTTTTATAGCTTCTTAAGGAGGCTTTCATAAGCATCCTTAAAAGCCTATTAAAATGTTTTTGCTTACATATTGTAGATAAAGTTTCAAAATTAAAAATTATGGTAAAGTTATGATAATTATTTGAGTTGCACACAATGGAATCTGAAATAATTAACTATATTAATTGAATTAATCACTTGTATGTTTTAATCTCTTTAAATCTAAAAGCATCTTATTGCCTTGCAAAGTCAGCAGTAATAAGAATTTCTGGCAAAAATTTGATCTCTTAGTTACATTACAGTTAGTTACTTGCATTTCCAATTGTAGATAGATGTTTATTTTCTGTTTTTTAGCCAAGTAACAATAGGCAAGTGCTGCCAACAGTATTACATATACAATAGCATTGGCAGTGACTGTGTTGCTTGAGCCATGTGCTGTGTGCAGTTGTGCCCCTTAAAAATCAAAATTAAAATAAAAATAAAAATTGGTATTTAGATATTTATCAGAAGAATATTTTCAAGCCCAGATCTACTGAATATCTCATTTAGTGTAGTCAGAAATGAGGAAAATTTGTGTTTATTATTAATGAATCAATATATGAAAGTAATACATTTTGACTTATTTCATTACCACAATTCCTATATTCCAATCACAGTTCATTTTGTATCTGCTTGCTAAACCTGGTATTATTACCACTTATGTTTTTAATGACATCATTATTCAAAATTTTTTTATGTTTCTTCATCACTTTCAAGGTCAAATTTCAGGATTACTACAATTTATTTTCAGCTACTTTTGCTGAGTATTGATTATGAAGACTCATGACATGTACATATATATATAAAGACCTTTTATATATAACAAAAATTTCATTTTAAGTGAATCGTATTTCTTGCTCTTCATACCTCAAAATGTAAAAAAATTTGATTTTCCACCCCAATCCCACTGTACAATTGAAAGTAATAACATACTTTTCTTCGAAAAGCTAGTAAAAATTGACATTATATACTTATTTGAAAAATAATTATTATCACTTAATATAAAGGCCGCTCTGGGAATTGAAAAAAATCTCAGACATTTTAACATACTTTATTTGTTTTTTCTTTTTTATTCTTTTGATTTTCATGTTCTGAGATTATCATGTGATTCATTAATCATATTAATTTGGAAAGCAATGGAAATCTGCTGTTTTGTACATTGTCAGAGAAGAATCTTTTTGAAACTATCAACTAAAAATGTGTTTGTTGTTTTACTTTTTAAATAAGTTGTAATTGATGTGGATTGTATTAGTAATGATATCAGCCGCAATGAAATCATGTGAGAGAAACTACAGCATGCTACATACTATACAGTTTAAGAAAAAACTAGCAATTATTTTCCATTCATAAAGTATAAAAAATGAATCAACAATAATTACTTTGTTAATTTTAATTTTTCACAAATAAAAAAGGGGAATTTTCTCTTATGCATTTAATATATACATATATATATATATATATATAGAGAGAGAGAGAGAGAGAGAGATTGTAATTGTGCGAACTTAATGTAAAAAAAGAATAATATAAAATCTCCATAAAAATTGGTTTATTATAAATAAATCAGTATATGAAAGTAATACTTACAGTTTGATTTATCTCATTATTATTGATTGTAGCTGCTTGAGCTATGGTTTCAATGCCTCTGTTCTCACCACAGTTCATTTTGTATCTGTCTGCCACACCGAGTATTATTACCACTTACCTTTTTAATGACATCATGATTCAATTGCACAATCTTATCACTTTAATTTTAACATTTTAATTCATTTTCTGATAAATTGCTTAGAAACAAAATAAAATGTTTAGTTACTTATAAAAAATTAATAATCTTCTATTCGAGTTGAATACATACATTTGATTCAAGATAAGTTGATTAATTAAAAAAAAAAATCTTTTATTCGTACATAAAATTCAAAGTTCCTCATTAGCTTACATAAATATATATGTGTGTTTTGCAATACAACTTAATTTTATATAATGTTTAAAAATAATCTCTTCCACACATACACCACATTCTTTGAAACTAATTTTCGAAGAAACCCTGCTATATTTTATTGGAGATCTGGGTACACTCATCATCCCAAGCTTTTAGAAGGTCGTCATGGCTCATAAAATACCTCCCTTTCAGTCTGCTCTTCACTTGGGAGAACAATATGAAGTCACATGGAGTGAGGTCAAGACTGTAGGGAGGATGTTGTAACAGTTTTATTCCAGTGCTGACCAAATACACAGCGCGATGCGCTGGAGTGTTATCATGGTGAAGAAACCATATGTCCATCTTTCAGTTTGGGCATCAATTGAGAGCTTCATCAACTTTAGGATATACCATTTCTTAGTATATCACTTCCCTGAAATGTCTTCACAGTTTCCAGTAAAACTTACTCTAAAATTACTCTAAATAAAACTATTCTGTTCTTCATTGATCTGGCTTTTTGAACTGTCACTGAGGGTCTCCTTATCTTTGAACACCTACACTTTGTTCTGAGCCTTGGTCGGGATGTCATAATAGAAGAGAAAAGTTTTGTCATCTGTCACAATTATGTTGTTTTTTTACAACCTCATAGAGAGATTTTAAAATTTGTTCAGCATTTCAGGACACCATAAACATGACATGCCATCTGATCATGGGTCAAGTTATGTGGCATCAAAGATTACAAAAATTACTAATTTGAAAGTGATCTTGGAGAATATCATGAACTGCTGATGCATTAATGCCCAAGGACACCTCTGTTTGGTGATCCTTGTCTGGTGCAGATAGGTCATCCACCTGTCTGTCTCAAGCATTTTTTGTACTGCAGTAATGTTTCTCTTGGTCACAAATGAAAGCATTCAGCCTGACCTTGAAGTGTTCTCAAGGCCAACATTTTTTCTTTCAAACCCTCAGTACCATCTAAATGCTGTTGTACAATGAGGAAATCCTTTCCAAGCACAGGAGCAGTGTGCTTTAAACACTGATCAGCATTTAACCCATGTGCAAAATTTAGCGAAAATCCCCCGTAATCAGTTTTTGACAACATCATTTATTCTTTTCATTAGTATATCTGAAAAGCAAATGGTACTGATAGAGTGACTAGTATGGCTGCAGAGCAGGTTAGAATCTGTCTAAATAGATGTAAACTTTTAACCACCTGATGATCTTTCCATCGCATTGCATTGCAAAACTTCCCTAGTGTTCTTTGTAGTTAATAATTCAGACAGTAAATTAGTTAGTAAAAATATTTATTTTTTTACAAATATTTGTAAATATATTTTACAGTTTATATGGGAAAGATTTCAATTACGTTCCATTACCAGTAATGGTTTAAATTATGATTTGATACAACATAGTTTTGTGTATGTACTTTTAACACAACACATAGTTTCAGTGAGCCCTGGATTTTGAGGTTTGGAGAAGAAACCTGAAGGCCCCTTCTCAAAAAACAATTATTAAAAATTTTATTAGCTCATGTCATAATAAAATTATATCATATCATATCATAATAAAATTTTATTAGCTCATTGATATCTAGGTTTAGATATCATCTAAGACCTAGATTAAAGAATTTATGTCTTGATCTCATGAGGCCCTTTGTGTTATCCAGTTCTGCTGATCAAAACTAAAATAATCCTTTTTAATTATGTTGAAGGTTTCACTAAATTCCACTTGCACCAGCCACAGTGGCGCGAGTGGTAGCGTCTTGGCCTTTCATCCAGTGGTCACGGGTTCAAATCCTGGTCAAGCATGGCATTTTCACACACGCTACACATCATTCATCTTCATCCTCTGTTTTGGGGGTAAAAAAAAAATTCACCAAATTCTTTTGCAGAAAATAATAATTATATTTCTTTTTGTTTATAAAACTCTAAATATAAATTTAACCACAAAAAATTATTTGTTGTTCTACTTGTTTATTTTCAACTATGATAATACTTTATGCTGCTAATATTGAAATAACATCAATCAGCTTCACGTCACTCTTCCATTTATATGGGGAAGTTTTAACTAAGTTTAGTTTCGTATTTAATCTTCTCTATTCATTACTCCATATGTTTCTTAATGTATTAGACTTAATATCTATCACTCATACAGGAATTATATCGCAGATTGTTACCATTAAAGTTATCGCAGGCTGTTGCCATTTTGGCAGGTTCATCTGCGCTTTCATTTCCTGCAATACTAGCATCCCCTGGAGTCCATACAAATACACATCGCTGTCCACGTCGATTTAAAACATGTTTGTAATAAGGACGTTCTTAATGTTTTTGTTCCGAATTGCAATAAGTGCACTTATTAAGTTGGAACATATAAGCACTCACCCTTTGCAGAAATGCTCTGAGTAGCGAAAAGTTTGCTGTATAGCTATAAGTTCTGCTGTATAAACACTTGCCATGTCTGTCAGTTTCCACGAATGGGCTATTTAATAATGTTTAGGACTCTCTTGCATCTGACAGTCAAATTCTGTATATTTAATCCCCATGTAAAGGACTTATGTAATAATAAACCTAAAAATTGTATATTATCCGTGTATTGAATTGGACGATCATCGATGTTCAAGACAGGATTCGGTGAGGAATTCTCTTCGTACAGAAGTGTACATAACACGTTTTCGCTGTGAAAAATTGAAACCATTATTCCTCGCAACTTCGTTGAGGGCGTTTATCGCAAGTTTCAATCTGTTGTACTTCACCATAGCTGTAGTGCTGCTGGCATACACAACTGCCAGATCATCGACATAGAAGCTTTGCTGATTTCTGCTGGAACTGTTAATATCAGTTTATTGAAGGCTATCGTGACAAGGTGCCGCTCAACGGCGAGCCTTGTGGTATGCCATTTTCCAAAACTATTTTCTGATGTGTATTTATTGTTAGCACGTTCTTGAAAAGTATGGTCATTCATATAGTTGCTGAGTAACACTGGCAGATTGCCGCGGAGGTCCCGGGTTCGAATCCCGGCCAGGCTTGGCATTTTCACACACGCTACAAATCATTCATTTCATCCTCTGATGAAATACCTAACGGTGGTTTCGGAGGTTAACACAGGTTGCCACGAATGCCCCATTCATGTAATGCCAAGTCATATCAAATGCCTTATGCAGGTCAAAGAAGACTTCAAAGAACAATTATTTCGTGGATGAAGCTGTTATAAATGATATTCTCTAAATTAATCACTTAGTAGTTGAGTGGTATTGCCGGAAACCTGCTTGATGTGAGGATAAAAGATGTTCTTTTTCTAAAATCCAAATCAGTCGATAGTTTTTCTTTTTTTTTTTAAATATTTTTCTATAGCGCACGTCAAAGAACTAGGTCGGTAACTAATGAAAGAGATAAAAATAATGGTTAGGAAATAGGACGGCATTTTATTACTAAGAAACAAATCTGCCGCTATATAACGATATGTAGCATTGTATTAAATGTTATATTGCAATATGTGTTGTTTACTTTGTGCTATCAAGTGTAACAGACGTGCAAACATAATAACCAGTTAAATCTATAGATATAGCAACAGAGAACTATTTAACATTGCAACTATAAATAACAAAGAAAAAATAATTGTTACATAATTGCAGAATACTTCGTTTGCATTCAAAAGAAAAACTTGATAAAAAAAAAACTTTAGTTCTACAAAGGTTGTTCTTAGTTTCTTTTGTTATTTTATATTGTTAGTTAAAAAGAAAAGAAGAAAAAATGGGCATATGAAGTGTTAATTTCTTTTAGTTAACCATAATACTATTATTGCTATTTTTTTATACTTGTGGGCTAGAGTCATTATAGTGGGCGGCGTATTGCTTTGTACATAGACTGACGCCTGGCTTACCGCGCTATTAACTATCCTGAAAATAAATTATACTAACTTTATATAATATAAGTGTTAGGAGCTACACGAGATGTTTTTGTAAAGAAATAACTATCTAATTATCCCACCTGTCCTATCATCAGTCCATCTCTCTCGTAAGCAATGTGCACAGCTATACGCCGCCCAATATCCTAATGGAATTACATCGCTGGCCATTATTTACGTCTTCTATTAATGCCTTCTTTCCTGATTGTCGTCCTGTCACTATCTGAAGTGTTACCTAAACTCTAGTAATGTTGAGAAGAATGACCGATAATATTCATCTATTAGTAGGGAAAGTAACTTATTTATTTTTAACATAACAGAATGTATATTAAAAAGTTTTAAAAAACAATAAAAATTTTTTTTTATGTATATTTCATTACTGATTTCTCTTTTACCTATTGCAATGTTTTCCGAAGTTTTTCAACTACTAAAAGCTGCTGTTAAAAAAACAGGAGTCTGGTAAAATAAAACAAAAAATGTGAATCTAAGGTAAATTATATCATTTCATCACATTCATTCCTGTCATCAAGTTTCTGCTATTCTTAAATTAATAGGTAGTGAAACTTTTTATAACTATGACTGCATGTTATTTTAATTATATTTTATTAATAATTTTTTAATGTTAGTATATAATAGCATTTTAAAGCTAGTTTATTCTTTTCTGTGCTGTCATCCATCAGTCAAGTCCATTTTATTTATTTAACATATAACTGAAAGTCTTAATTGGTTATCTCACTCTTCACCATACTTCACATTTTCCTAGATTTGCAGTTTTGTTGGTTATATATTTTTTTTTTGTTTTAGGTTCCTCTTAAAATAATAAATAAGCGGTTGATTTGGGCATTTACCTAAAGCTATTATATAATAATAATTTTATAATTATTGCATATCAGGTGTAAATATTTTTGAATATTTTATCTGTGCTACATTAGAAATCTATGTTTTGCATTTTAAAAGATTAAATTAAAATTAATCTGATGGTCTCAGGTCTTGTGAACTAATGTAATCAATAAAAATGGTGAAAAGAACTGGAGTATAAATGGCTGTATGAGGTTGATACCTAACAAATATATTTAGAGTGATAGAATGATTGTAAAATATTTGAAAAGTGTTCTGGGTTTTTTTTCATTGTAAACTTTTACACCTTCCATTCAACAATTCCGATATTAGTCCAACAAACCAGATTAAAAAATATTATACTGTATTAGAGAACAACAGACAATAATTTAATGTACAGGCCCAAAGGACTGATTGTTAAAGTAATTAGTGTTATCATAGTTTGGTGAACTACATTCAAATATCGAATAACTATTTTTTTTTTTTTTGTCTTCAGTCATTTGACTGGTTTGATGCAGCTCTCCAAGATTCCCTATCCAGTGCCAG
>JAAAKQ030106426.1:0-14211 GCA_010016005.3 Zanna intricata
TTCAGAGGATGAATGAGGATGATGTGTATGAATGTGAATGAAGTGTAGTCTTGTACAATCTCAGGTCGACCACTCATACATGCTCATTGCTTTTGCCATTCTTCACTGCGGACAGGCACACTTGTGTTACTAAGTGATAATGAAAAGTGTGCCATAAATGTAACACAAGTCATTATCACTTAGTAACACTTGTGTTACTACGTGACTTGTGTTACTGAAACTCATATTTTTTCATAATCATTTCACCATGAACTTTTTCAAGAAATGTTCCTGATGATGAGTTTTTAGTACAGAATTGGGCATTTGTACGTGGTTCAGTCGTAACTACTCTAAACTGCAATATCACAAAAATTACATTAACATACCAATGTTTATTCAAATGCGACTTTATACAACCACACCTATATCAACAGCTGTTGCTGAAGAGGAAACAAATACATCTTGCTAAATATTTCAAAATGCCATTAATGATGCAATTTATGAATCTGTAATTTCTTTATTACAATTGTTTTTTCTTTATTTCAAAGAAAATTAACAATTCTATGCAAATGTGAATGCTACCTTTTATAAATATATTCAATTGCTTTCTATATTTATCATTAAATTTTATATTAAAAAGAAGATTCTTTATAAAAATTTTCTCTTTTTTCAATAAAGTCTGCATATTCATTGTGTTTTTAAAAGCCAAACTAATTTTTGAAACTCAGCTGTGAGTATAAAAATTGCTTAATCAAAATAAAGAGAGCTTGAAAATCATGTGAAACAAACAAGTATAAGAATCATGATTTTCTATATCTGTAAAAGATTAAACAGCATATACATTATTGTTTTAAGAGTTGTTATTGAAGTAATATACGAAAGAATAAACTTTAAGTCAGTGTATACTTTTTCTAACATTTTTTTAATAAAAGTATGAAAGTTCAAACTTAGATGTTTCTTATGTTGTAATGTAACAACTTATGAACATATTGTACAAAAGCAAATTAATATTTAAACTGGTATTTTAGATTTAAAAGATGTAATATGTTGTAGGTTTTAAACTGTGTATTCAGACACACACACGCGCGCGTGCACGTGCATGCACATCCCCACCACTACCACCACCTCTGTACAATTACATAAACACAAATATCATTATCTTTTTTGTTAGGGCAAGTTTCTCTTGACATACTGATATGTTGAAATTAAAATATTATTTATTTCAGGAATTATTTGCAAGAGCATGGTTATCCAGTGGTTCTGCTATCTTCCCAAATGAAACTTTAATGGAATCTGAAAAAAAGTTTGTTCCATATATGGAGAGAATGGATTGTGATATTAATGGAAATGCTGACTGTTTAAAGAAACAGGTAAATCCTTTCATATATATACTGTATATATATATATATATATATCTTTTGAATATTCAAATAATTTATCAATATACTGACCACTGTGCTAATTAAATTCAACAATAACAGCTTTACCATCAAAGACATTAACAGGTAAACCTAGAAAAACAAATACCAATAGTCAATGTTCATGGGATCCTGCATCCTTAGTCTGTACACAAATTGTATTATTACATAAAACACAGAGTTATTACATAAATCTTTGTGCTCTTTTGGCTTGCAGTGTAGGCCATGATGACTTTCCTGTGTGCTCTACATGTTAGATGCTGTCCTGATAACTCTCTTTTCCTGCCCAAAATTGCTTACATCATTAACTCTCTGTACTTTATGACACTATGGTGCCTGTCAGATCTGATTTTATGATTTTATTTATGCTCTGATTTATACACATAAATAAATATACACAACTGATGTTAAATGCCTATTCAACTGTACAAGTTATTTTAATTTGTCGCCGAATGGCTTTGACGACAGTGGAACCTCAAAATATTTTGGTGACTCTGAAAAGGGCCGTTTTTTGTGTCCGAATGGCTTTGGTGGCTCGTTGTTTATAATTTCATCATAATACCCCTGAGAAGAGCAGTTGTTGCTAATCTCTTCATAATAGCCCTGAGAAGAGCTGTTGGAGCTGGGAGATGGTCTCCGGCGAAGTCAACTCGGTTGCAGTCGGGGAGTTGCGGCTCGGCCGTCGAAGTCCGACCGGGCTTTCCCTCAGCGGCGGTTGGGTTCCCACAGCAGCATGGTAGTAGAGACCCCCAGAGCCCCGCAGAGTCGGGTCGGCGTCGGTCATCGATCGCCCGGCGCGGCCGAGGTGGTTCTCCCCGAGCGATCCCAGCCGGCTCTCGAAGCCGCGTCCGCCGACAAGGGCGATGGAAGCCCGGCGAGCTGTAGCAGGAATGTAGCGTCCGCATCCAGCGGCTCCCTCAGCGGGCCGGCCAGGCCTGCTGCTCCGGCGGCGTGGTCCAGCATTGAGTCAGCTAGGGAACTCCTTCAGTCTTCTTCCGTCTTCTTCTTCTCCAAGGTCTTCTCTAGGTGGTCGTTGGTGTTAGAATGAAGTTTCACACCAGGAAGCCTTCATTTATTAGTCCCCACAGTGGTGGGTTAGTGCTGCTGTCGTGAAGGACAGATGCATGAGCAGATGCCGTGTGGTGGGGGTGCATGCCTATGCATGCGCTTTGTACACTATATTGCTCCGACTGACTTTCTCATCCTTGAGCCTTGCTGAGTTAAAGCGTGTGGTAACAAATTGTAGTTTATTGTATTAACTGTAATTAAGGATCATGTTTTAACTTATTATTTCCATTTTAATTCCATAAAAAAATTTCTCCATAACAATATTGTATGTTACCATTAGAAAAAGTAGTAATAAAAGCTGCTTAAAACAGGGATGGAAAATAAATTGGATATACATTTGTTATAAAGAAATTTTTTAATGTCAGAGTGATTAAGAAACATATCATAACAATGACTTTATCTTGCTTGGTACTGTATATAAAAATATTTTTATATAATTATAAAAATTACAATTTGTAGTAAAGAAAATAATAAAATGTCTAGAAAATACATATTTGAGTAACACAAAAAAACCCGTTTGTGAAAACATGACTATAAGTGCTTATTGTACAAGAAAAGTAAACAGGGACTGTTTTCAGTTATTACATCATTATAATATTTTCATTCATTAGTTTTGAATGCAAGCATGTACAAATGTAGTTTAGTTATCAAATAAAAGATAATTCTGTTTACTCTGAAAAATTGTTAACAAAATACATTTCAATAAACATTTAATTATTTTAATAGAGCTAATCTTATCATTGCGACGAAGCAAGGTAATTATTTCTCAGTTTATGAATAATATCTAACATATGAATAAATTTTATCACTCATACAAGGTGCTACCCAAAAGTTCAGGGAATTTGAATTTTGCATGTGAACTATTGCTGGTACAACCTGCTGCCGCTAGATGTAGCTAACAGTACTCTTTGTGAATCAGTGTTCCAACAGCTGTGACAGTGAGAGCATTGTTGACTGCATTGTTGACTTTCGTGCAGTTGTGTAATGCTATGTTTTAGTGTTTTGGCGAAGTTCTAAATGGCAGATTTTAAAGAGCATCAAATTATAGCCTGCATCAAATTTTGCTTCATGCTTAAAAAAATTGGGGCAGAAACCCATCGCATGCTTGTGGATGCAATTGGTGACAATACTATGAGTAAAAGTAAAACTTTTTTGTGGTACAAACGATTCAAAGATGGACGAATGACAGTTGATGATTATGAGTGTTCAGGAAGACCATCAACAACAAGCACAACACCAGAAAACATAGCGAAAGTGCAAGAGGCTATTGTTACAGATCGTAGACAAACAATCCATTATGTTTGTGTGATCATACAAATGTTATATGGGTCCATGCAACGCATCTTGTCGGACAATTTGAACATGAGACGCATTGCTGCAAAATTCATTCCATGACTGTTGAACAGCGACCAGAAACATAATCGCGTAGCTGTTTATAGTGAATTGAAAAATTCAGCTAGAGATGACCCTAACTTCATCTCCAACATCATGACCGGTGATGAGACATGGGTGTACGGGTATGACCCTGAAACTAAGCAGCAGTCGTTGCAGTGGAAATCACCAAGTTCACTGTGGCCAAAAAAAGCACGCCAAGTTCACAGCACCGTGAAGTCCATGATGATTGTTTTTTTGACATGAAAGGCATTATCCATAAGGAATTTGTTCCTCTTGGTCAAATTGTCAATGAGATGTTCTACTGTGAAGTTTTGAAGCGGTTATGAAAGTATTAGGCGCAAACGTTCAGATCTGTGGGGTAACAACAACTGGGTTTTGCACTATGACAACACGCCCACGCACACATCACTAGCCGTTGGGAATTTTTTGCCTTCCAAAAAACTATAGAGATTCCCCACCCACCCTATCTGCCTGACTTTGTCCCGTGCGACTTTTTTCTCTTTCCAAAAATAAAATTTCAATTGAAAGGCCGTTGTTTTAACACAATTGAGGAGATTCAAGAAGAAATGCAGAATGTGCTTCGAACACTTACAACTGCAGACTTCCGGCGATGCACGGAATCATGGGAAAAATGCTGGGATTGCTGAATCAATGCCCAAGGGGACTACTTTGAAGGAGACAGTGGAAATTAAAAGTTATGGTAAGCTGTTTTATTTTCATGGTAAAATTCCCCAAACTTCGTATAATACATACATAATAGTCAATCAGAGCTGTATTCAATATAATGATGTCCTACATTGCAGGCCAGAAGAGTTGAGGGACAAATTAGTAAAATTTTACCAGAGCACAAAGGTTTAAAAAACTTAAAATCTAAAAAACAAAATACTTAATAACCACAATATCTGTATGAACAACCTGTAATATCTATATGGTTTATACAGATATTGTGGTTATCAATAGTGTTGATTTCTTCTAAATTTTAAGCTTTTAATATTTGTTTTTTGTAATAATAGAATTTCTGTACTGACTGATGAAGCGGGATCCTGCAGATATCAAATGTTGGTATTTTGATGTTAGTTTCTTTAGATTTTATTTTTTACTGAGTTTTGGAGGTTGAGTTGCTAATAGTAAATATATATTAAAAAAAAAAAAAAATTATTTGTATAAAAGATTGGTAAATTTTGTATACATATTATAATGTATTATAGTAAATACAAATATTTGTTTATTAACTACATTATTCAATAATATATTACTATTACCAGGGCTGAGAATAATTTGTTAATAAATATTCAGTCAATCGGATTATTACTAATTATTGTGTATCTTTTCTTTTCTTTTTTAATTACAATGAATCAAAGAATTTTAAATATTTTCTTTTGATAATATCAACATTTTTTTTTCTTTATATCTAAATGTTTATCCATAAGTCCTATTATATAAAATAACCTAATATAATAACTGTATAATATAAAATAAATGCTATATAATATATAAAATAATTACAAATCAAACTTTGATGCAGATTTTGGATGTTTAAAAAGAGATCTGTAATAAATGAGATGAGATATAAGTTAACCTTTGGTAAGATGATTGAACTCAAAAGTTTATTATCAGTTACTTCATATGTAAGGAAGTTGCAGATGTACAATCAACTTGCTATTACAAATATGCTCACTGAACATTCCTGGTTGTAATTTGTAATCATTATTAATATTTCTGAAACTGATAGCACTATTGTTAAATTTTATTTTTCATTATTACCATTTTTATGTTTTCCATAAGTGATTTGTTTAATAATGAGTTTGTGAACTATGGTTTTCCCTAAAATAAAAGTTGCAAACTTTGCAAAAATTACAAACAACAGTCAAGTGGGGCCTTGAATGATAACAATAAAAGCGTTAAAGCTACATTTGATCGACAAATGAATAATTTTTTTTTTAATGCTTAAGATGTATAATTAAGGAATATGATCAGGCTTATTGTGTTGAGCTGAATTAGAGAAGGATGTCGTCATATGGGTATATGAAAACCAATTGTAAAGTTGCTTTATTATTGCATGACATTTTATGTTTGACATTTCAGTGTGCTGAGTGCAAGACCATTATTATTAACCTGTATGAGGCTACACTGATGACTCATATTGAAATTATTCCTTAATCATGAATTACGGAAAAAGAATAATCCAGTTGTACTTGTTGGGCTATTCATTGCAGACTCTGAAATGGGGAAAAAGATAATTCTTAACTCTAAGGAAATTAATTTAGCACTAGAGTCATGAATTTTTTGTTTATTTTTTAATTTTAATTATGATCCTAATAAAAATTAGTTATGTAAAAATATCTATTTTTATTTGTTTTTTCTCTTTTTTTAACAAAATATTGTTACAGTTATATTCAGAGCTAGCCTCTGAATGAATCAATTTTAAAAATGTTATTTTCATAAAATTGTCCAATGGATGGCATCGTAAGATTAACCAGCTGACTTAAAATATTAATTTAAAGGTTTCATTAAAATTGAACATGACTTTTTATGTTTTAATTTGCTTTCTGAATATTCTGAGAGTTTCATAGTTGAAAATTGATAAATTTTATAAAAAAATGCAAATAAATTTTTTTCCCTAAAATTTTGCTTATAATGGAGCAATTATTAAAAAATGAAATACTACATGAATTTATCAGAATACTCTCTAAAAGGAACAGAAACACTGAAAACAGTTTATCTTAAAAAAAATTAACTAATTTATAAAGTACATATTTACAGCAAGTACATTATTTTGAATGATCCTACTTGCACATATATGTTAAGGACACATTCTTCATGGCAACCTGCATCAAATTTCATATATTCTTCTAGATTTTTCCTTTTATTTTTCATAGAACAAACTTTACTACTCTTATCTTGATTTCCTGATTATCTTACTGTCACAGCTACTCCATGGTTACCATCTTTACTTCAAAAGGCCTAATAGATTTAAGACTATTCTCTTTGTGTTTGTACCACTTCTTTACTACAGTCGTATTAAATTGATACCTGGACTTGGTTGTCAGTTTTTTTTTGCAGCAATTTTCTTTGTTTAATCTATAAACCTTCATCAGTCTCTAAAGTCAGAAATAAAGAGACTCTCTAAAAGCACTCGAGTTCCCCCCCGAGGGGAATAACGCCCGCCAAGTGACATTACCGGTTGCCACACCACCCCCTCCGTTCCTAGCCCTGAAGGGCTTTACCAGAGGTCGTCTTTTCGCCTCGGTCTGATAACACCACACTCATCAACCGACCTCAGGGAGATGCCACCGATGTCAACGCCCCGAGGGACATTCACTTCGGTTAGTAGAAGGCCAATTAATTTTGATGGTCCCTAAAAGCACTGTAAAATAAATTACTATCTCTTTGAATTTATGTGATTGTGAATGAATATATATAAGTACTTCTGCTGGTATAAACAGGTGTAGCGCCACGTATATGCACATTATTAACAATTTAAATTTTTCTTCCTTGTTTTAAAATTTATATACTTTTTTCATTTTATTTTTCTAACTGATGGATTTTATTTGTTCTTTGATTACTTAAAATTTAACTTAATTTACATCCTCTTACTTTTTTTTTTGAAAATTAGAATTGTGTAGTAGTTCATCTGCATTATGAAATTTTATTTATGATTTTTTATATAAGTAGTTTTTCAACATCTGTGAAATAAAAAATATTTAGTGTTGAATAGTCATAAAAACAATGATTATTATATTATTATTTAGGATGTAGAACATCTCCTAGATCTAATACCAGATGAGTGGATGTATAAGACACCTGAGCTTCCTCCATTTGGAAAAAACAGTTCAGAGAGAAACCCTTGGTTGGTACTGGATGGAGCAGTTTTGAAGGAACATCCATCTGAAGCGTGGAAACATGGTGATCTCAAAGTCCAGTTAGTCATTGGTAAATTGAAATCAATTTTATTTTTATAGAATGGTTATTCATTTTTTATACTATAATTGTGTACTGTTGATTTGTTTTTAAATACAATTTCAACATAAATTATAATGATGGTAACATAAATTGGTAATTTATAAGTATAAATTTATTCTCTTTAATATAAAGAGAATTTTATATGTATATTAACTAATCATATATATATTAACGAATTAGAACCTGCGTAAATAAAAAATATAATCACGAAAATCAGTACAGATTATTGCCTAATAAATTTCTGTATGAATATTTGGAATCCTTAATTGATACTATGAAAAAGTATCTTAACAAGTGTGCACACTTGTTAAGATTATCGCAGGATAGGATCACTACGAAAATTATCGATAAATTTTGGTCTTTAAATGTCCATCGTCATGGATCAAAGAAATTAAAGAATACATGCAAGAATTAAATTTGACTTACGAAGATTTACTTGATAAATCCGATAAATTAAAATTTGTTATTAAAGATCAGAATACTAAGTCGTAAAGCAAGATCATTAAGAATGACTAAATATTGGGAGAAAGTTAAAGCTAAGAACTTAAAGGCAAAAGATCGGCCAAAAAAGACTTGAATTATTCTGACTAAAGTGGTCCTTTGTGGCCTTAAGAGTAAATAATAATAATATTAACGTTTTTGGTTTTCATCTGAAAAACAAAAGTATATTGTATTTTATTCATCTGATGCTTATAAAAAATATTGTGAAAGTCTACCAATTGTATAATTTTATTTATATATTTCTTAAATTTTGAATTACAACGTTCTTATCAAAAAGATTATGAATTTCTCAGTCAAAATTCCTAATTTTAAGAGAATTTAGATTTGACAGAAATCATATTTTGTATTGGATACTCATGTTCTGATTACAAATGACATTTAGAAAAAATAACATTAATATAGTTTTTTATTTATGAGAATCAGATATTTTGTTTTTGAGATATAAGAAAAATTCCTATAACACTTAACATATTTTACAGTTGGTGGCAACATCAATTTTTCTCTTCATTTTATAACGTGATAACTCACATGCAATCGAAGATACTGCAACGCGACTACTTACAGACAACAATGCAGTGAATGTAATGTGTATATTAATAGTGCGGCTATAAATGATAAGGTTTGCTAACCTTGAGGAGAGAAATTTCCCAGCAGTCTTTACTTTAGAGATATCCCTGGTATTAGAAACTGTAAACTCTAACTCTATCCTAAGAAATCTCCATGAAAGTTCTAATATAATTTTTCTGATAACTTCCAAAACTATTTGAAAGATTATAGACAAATTTACACTAAAGAAATTCATACTGTGTAATGATATATTATGGTAATTTAATATGTAATATTATCCTTAAAAAAAAAAAAAAAAAATGTAATTCAACCAATAAATCTAAAACCACAAGGGGAAGTTTTATAAGTGAAAGCAGATTTGAAAGCAAAGCATTCAGATAACTTCAAAAAATGCAAAATAACTCAACCTCTGTTATCTCATCTCTCATTCAAGTAGCAGAAGAATTTAATAATTTCTTTTCCAGTATTTCAAACAAAGCCAATTGCCTTGAATATTTTTTATATAAATCAGTATTTTTATTTCTTGTTGATACTAGGAACTTAAACATATTTTTTATATTTTATTTAAAATATAAAGAGTAAATATTATGGGTGATATTCCTGCTAGTATTTTAAAAGAAGTCACAGATGCTATTGTTTTCTCCTTTACAAATTTAATTAATTAATCTTTCAGCAACAAAGTATTTCCTAACTGCCTTAAGATTGTTATTCCTCTTATAAAGAAGAATTTGACACTTATTTTACAAAATTATTGTTCGATTTCATTATTATCTGAAAAAATTATGAAAAACTGACAACTTTTCTTGAAAAAACATACTGTATTAAAAAATTGTCAGCATAGTTTTAGGAAAAAATTGTCTACTGATACAGCTTACCAATTTTTAAAAAATATTATAAATTCTATAGATAACAAAAGATTCCATTTTCAATTTTTTGCTACCTCAGTAAAGCATTAGATTTAGTCCCATATTTTAACCGGATGAATAAAGCTGATAACACAGTTGAAGGACTTTCCTACATATGGCTAAAGCTGCAATCAGAAAGTCCTACAACTGAGGATCTTTTCTGATGCACGGCTTACACAACATACATACACAACTTAGTTAAAATATTTATCATTTTATTTAATTATAATATTTTTTTTGCTTATTTATTTCAATGATTCTAACTAAAGCACTTGCATATTCCATATTTAATTTGCACAGGTGTGGCGGTACTAGTGGCAACAGTCGGTACTAACTAAATTAATGTAACTTCACAATTTACATAGAACAGATTTTGTTTGTATGGTTTTAGATTAAAAAATTTTATGTAATGTAATAAAACAAATTAATTTTGAAAAGCCAAAATTTGACATCAAATTTTTTTGTCATAGTAAACAAATTAATTAAGAATTTCATTGCTGAAAGATAGTATGAATTATTTTATGAGTAACACAACTACTTTGATATTTTTTTTTTACATAATTTTTTTTTTGTCATAAAGTTATTTTAAAAATTGTTACCACTCACATGTAAGTTGCCAGAGCTAGGGTTAAAGTTTGCTGTTTCTTGAAATAAAATTAATTTGTTCTTGAATCATTTTATATGTAAGAACAAACCAATGGAACCAGTTTTGAAGTTGAGGAGATTATTGAAATTGAGTTATTTAACTATCAATTGTCGAATATTATAATGTTTTTAGAAAAAACTGTATTGTCTTTGTCAGAAATTATTTTATCGAAAAGCAATTGCTCTTTAAATTAACATTTCGTTTTTGTTTCAAGGAACAACTGCTCATGTTGAAGCTACAAAGGATTTAAAGGAAAAAATGAGTGAGTGGAACGCAGAAGATGTAGCAAAAATAGTACGTTCTAGTCAGCTGGAAAAATTAGGACTTTCAGAAGAAGCTCTTCGTCGATACAATACTTCATTTTCTGGCTTAGCAGCTATGATATCAGACATACGTACAGTATGTCCACTTTTCCATTTAGCAACACAAATCCCAAACACTGGATTCTATGTTGCCACTCAGGTAAATATCCTTAATATGTACTTTTTATTCATATTACAGAATATAAATACTATTACAAATTATTTGTTCATATTTTATTTATACTTTAAAAAAATACAACTTTCAGATTTGTTTTATTAAAAACTGTTATGTCTGATAGAATGTAAGATGTGGGTTCAAATTAAAAAAAAAAAAAACAGTTTGGTGACAGAAATAGAAGCAAATGTGTGTAGTTACAAAATTACCAAACTTTAAGATTTTGGTGTGCCATCTTGAATCAGTTTTTTTTTTTTTTGAAATAGCAATGTGGTCATTGCTGTGTTTTTTTAATTCATGATTTTCAAGTAAAATTTAATAAGAAAAGTAATAGTGTTATAGTAATCTGTGGTTTTTATAAACCACTCCTGGTTTTGAGATATTAGAAACCAAAATTGCAAAAAATATGTTAGTATTAATATTTTTGATCATATATTGATTATTAATCAGAAATAATTTTACAAGTTTTGTAAAAAATTTTGTCACTAATAACTGGAGGTTATGATGGACTTGAATCATGACCACATAAAAAGCCAAAAGAAATCAATAAAAATCACTAAGACAGCACACACAGATTAAAGTAGAAATGTAAATAAATATACTAATATATTATATTAAAGTTGTAAATTAAAATTAAGGACTATTTAGAAAATAACTTCCAATCTGTTATTTAAAAAACACCAATTATATATACATCTTATAGCTACTCTTTTACATAATAGTCATTCAAATTAAGGCACTTGTCATATCTTTAAACAAGTTTTTGATTACCTCGTCATAAAATTCTGCTGCTTGTGAATTAAGCCAGGTAGTACCACTGTTTTTCAACTCTTTGCAATACCAATGAATGGAAATTAATTTCTGAATAGCCCTGAACTGATATAATACTGAAACTTTCTGTGAGACATTCAAGAGATTGAGAAGAACCATACAAAACAAATGATGCAGCATGCTGAGTTCAGACTTTGTTTTTCTTAATGAGAATGTTCATCCATATATTGCAGTATGTACTCCGTGCTAATTCAACAGTTTCAAATCTGAGTTTAACCATCCTTCATGCAGCCCTGATTTGGCTTCAGTGATTATCACCTTTTCCCAAAAATGAAGGAATGGTGTGATGCAGAGTTTTGAAAATGATGAGCAGTTGAAAAATGATGTTACTACCTGGCTTAATTCATAGGCAGCAGAATTTTACAACAAGAGTATTCAAAACATTTTTACAGATATGACAAGTGCCTTAATTTAGAGAGCAATTATGTTGAAAAGTTAAAATGTGTTAGATATGCAAGATGTGAAATGTAGATATGTAATATGTAAGATATGATAAATATTTTAAAATATGTATGTAGTAAGTTATTTTTCAATTAATTGGTATTTTTTTAATAACAAATTGGAAATTACTTTTCGATTTGCCCTCGTATATATAGTTTTCACTTACACAGTTGACTAAAGATTGGTTCTGGTAGACTTGTATCTGTTTATTCCTTTGTTAACGCAATATTCGCGTTAAGTTAAAATTGTTTTCTTTCTTGAATTCTGTTTAGTCTAATTTTATTTTTCTTTACGTGACTCAATGGGCTTTTGTTGGTTTAGTGATGTGTCAGTGTTTGCGTTGATACTTTGTCATCTGATTTTTGTGCAATGTTGTCTTTCAAATGGTTCCTTGTAGTTTGTGCTCGCACATGTGTGTGGGTGCGGGTGATTTCCTTTTGTTCTAGCTTGCTTCGTGAGTCGGGGCTCATCATTCATTGTTATTTTTCTTGTTTTATGATTTTTTTTTCCTTTAAACTTATTAGGTCTATGAACCCTTTGGTTAATTCTTTTCCTTTGAAATGTTGTGACTAGCTATTTTACTGACCTTTTTTATTTTTATTTTGTGCACAGTATTTTTTTTGGTTGTTCTAAATTCCCATTTGTTGTTTACTCAGTTTATTAGTATTTGGTTTTTAGCATTTTCATTGTCTTATGCCTTTTCCCTTAGACTTCAATTATTTAACGTAATTAAATTTGCTTCATAATTAATAATTTATGTTTGAGGTTATTGATGTTATTGCATTAATTTTACATTTGTACATCTTACTTTGTCCATGTTGCCTTGCCCCCTTTATTACATTTCATTTGTGTTTGTACAACATTAATTTTTTTTATTGCCTTTTTTGTTTTTGCGCATTTTTCTTAAATTTTTTATTACTAGTTGTTTAGTTTTTATTTAGTGTCATTCTCATTTGATCTAAATTTTTTTAATTTAAAAGTGTTTGGACTACTGAACTTTAAAGAACTTGTCCTTTTATAAATGTGGTTAAGGTAATTTCACCTTATTGTAACTTATGTAAAGATTGCTCGGGTCTGTGTTTGCTCGAGTCGTTTTACTTTTTTTCTTTTATTTCAATTTTTTTTATCATATCAATTCCAATTATATTTGCAAATGTTCTTTTATTTTTAATATATATATATATTTCTTGTTGTTGCTAACAACAAAAAGTTGTTAATCAAATAATTAATAAACATTAGGGTTTGTTAATATTCGCTTATGATTTCTTTGCTTTATGTTTATTTATATGTTAGCTTTCCAGATTAGGATTTTTGCAAACCTTAGCAATCTCCCTTTCTATAGATTGTTATCTTAAGAAATGCAATTTAGTTTTTTAGTTGTTAAGTGTTTAATGATAAGAGTTGAATTCCATTCTTTTCCTCTTAATAACTAATTCTTTTTTATACATGAGTGTTTCAAGTTCATTTTTATTTTTATTGCCTACTCATGTTTCACCTTCTTAAATGCTATTAGCATTATATTTGAAAAGTAACACCTACTTGATCCTTAAAATATAAGGGTTTTTTATAATGGTTAATATTGTCACAAATTAATTTAAGTTAAAAATTAATTCATGTTAATCATTCTGCTCGTTAATGTTATTTAAGATTTAAGTTTACTTTATGATTTTATCATATTTTGATTTTGGTTTCATTTGATAAATCTGCTTTTAAATTGCCTTTTATTTACAAATTTACGCCATTAAGGCTTAGCTTACTGTTTATTATTTTCAAACTTTGTTTGTTTGTTTGGTACGATTGGATATTATAATCCTAAATGTATTTTAAATTCATTTAAAATTTTCTTTAATTGTTTAAATATTTACTTAAATATTTTTATTTTAAATACAGTCACTCAAGAGGTTTTAAACTAACATACTTTATAAAACAGATATTTATATTACTTTTTTTTTTTTTGTCTTCAGTCATTTTACTGGTTTGATGCAGCTCTCCAAGATTCCCTATCCAGTGCCAGTCGTTT
>JAAAKQ030106448.1:0-14211 GCA_010016005.3 Zanna intricata
CACACCAATTGTCCATGACTCACTACCATATAATGCAATACTCCACACAAATGTTCTTATTAAATTCTTTCTCAACTAAAAGTTAATATTATTTGATGTAAATAAATTTTTCTATTTGAAAAAGACAGTCTTTGCCTGATGTATTCTGCTCACTTTTTCTTTTTTCTTTTTCCATCATTTGTTATTTTACTTCCTAAGTATTTAAACTCTTCTACTTCCTGAACTGCTTCACCTTTCAGTTCTATTGTTGTTTTATTTACTCTGTTTTTGGTGCAAACTAGTATTTTGGTTTTTTAATATTAATGCCAATCTGAAATTCTTCCATTAGCATCCTGTCCATTACAGTTAAAATTTGTTGCAAGTCTTCTACGCTTTCTTCAATTACAGCTACATCATCTTCAAATCTGGAGCATATCAATACTTTCACCATGAATCTTACCTATACCTCTCTAATTCTATTTATGGCCTCTTGTATATATAAATTGAACTAATATGGAGGTAATGTACAGCTCTATTGTACACCTTTTTTAATGCTTGCTTCTTCTTCTTTGTTTCCACAACTATGTATTCCCATCTTGTTCAGATAAATATTGTAAATTATTCTTCGTTCCCTGAAGTTAACACCTATCTGATGTAGTAAACTGAAAAAGACATTCCAGTTTACATTATCAAAAGCTTTTTCCAGATCTACAAGTGATATGAATGTGGCCTTTCATCAGCCTTAGTGCGAAAATTGCTTCTCTCGTTCCCATGTCCTTTCTAAATCCAAACTGGTCTTCAGTTAATACCTCTTCTATTTTCTTTTCTGTTCTTATAAGGATAATTTTAGTGAGTATATTTGATGTATGACATATTAAGCTCAGTGTTCTATATTGCTCACATGATCGGGCATTTGCTGTCTTTGGTAATGGCAGTATAATGCATTTTGTAAAATCTTGGGGTAATTCTCCATTCTCATAGATTTTGCAGACCAATTTATACAACTCTTTTTTCATTTTGTCACCAGAATTTTTCAAAAGCTCTGCTGGTATGTCGTCTACTCCTGGTGCCTTTCTGTCTTTCAGTTCATGTAAAGCTTTTGTAAACTCTTCCTCCATTATCGATTCCCCTAGTTCTTCTGGCAGTACTTGTAATTCCTGTTCTATTGTTAAATTCTGGTTGCTACCTTTATATAACCACTCCAAATATGCATTCCATCTCTCTACAGTTTTTTCTTCTTCAAATATTTTCCCTCTTTATCCATTATACTCATAGTTTTTAATTTCCTTCCACTGAAAAACTTTTTAATGTTTCCATAGGCTACATCAGACTGCCCTGCTTTCATACAGTTGTTTATATTTTCACAGATCTGCTTTAGGTAGTTTTCTTTATCCTGCTTTGCTTTCCTATTTATCTTATTCCTTAATGCTTTATATCTCTTTCTTTCTTCCTCATCTACTGAATTTTTGTATTTTCTTCTTTTATAGATCAATTCGATTACTTCCTCACTTATCCATTCCTTCCTCCTTTCTTGTGTTTCTTTCCTAAGTACTTCATCGGCTGTGTCTATTATAGCCATTTTATTACATTCCATTTCTGTTCAACATGCAGTTGTTCTGTCATTACCATGTCTTCAGTGACGTTCTTCAGCTGAGTCATAAACATATTATGAGTTGCCTCATCTTTTAATTTCTTAACATCCCAATGTTTCTTCTTTACTTTTACAGTTAAATTCTTAAAATTTTAACTCTGAACACATCATGACTAAATTGTGATCACTATTTATATCTGCTCCAGGAAAACTTCTCCTGTCCTTTACCTGATTTCTGTAGCTTTCCTGCACTAAAATATAATCTACATGTGCTCTCCTTATGTCGCCAGGAGCTTTCCATGTTATCTTCTCCTTGGTGATGCATAAGTAGCGTCTTTGAAATTATTAAATTATATTTTGTGCAAAATTCTACGAGTCTATCTCCTCTCTCATTCCTCATACCAAGTCCATAATTTCTACAACCTTCCCCTCATATCCTTCTCCAACATTACCATTTGAATCTCCAGATATGATTGGATTTTCTTCACACTTGGCATTCTCTATTAATTTACTCAGTTCTTCATACACTTTTTCTACATCATCATCTTCCTTGTTAGTAGTAGGCATATACACTTGTACTATCACTGTGTCCTTTGGTTTAGTGTAAATTCTGACTAGAATAATTCTCTCATTAAATTGCACGAACCCCTTTACTTTATTTCCTAATTTTTTAGTTAAGATTATGCCTACTCCTCCATATCCCAGTCTATTTTCTGCAGTTCCTGTGTGTATTATCCTATAATCATCACTCCAAAAGTCTCCGTGATTAGGCCATCTCATTTCTGCAATTCCTAAAATATCCATTCCTAATCTCTACATTTCCAACTTGCAAACTAGAGTTCTAGTTTGCCAGTCTGTAGCAATATGTTCATATTCCAAGTTCTGTTTTGTTCTTATTTTTATGTTTTATCGAAGAAACTTCTCTAGATGTTCCCCTCCAGACATCTGACTGTGGGACTATTTTACCTCCGGACAATTTATCTGAAGAAGCGTCCATCATGAGCTACTGATTCTAGGGATATCCAATTAGATCATTAATGGGGTGGTTTCCCATTGCCTTCCCCATCCTATCAACTAGATTGCTCCATCTATATAGCTCATCTGCTTTTGGGGGTAGTTACTTACCCCAAGGGCAAGAGGGTGAGAGCCCTGTATCTCTATATAATATTTTACATATAAACTACATATGAAATGAAAATTATTAAATGTAAGTTTTGAGAAGTTTATCATTTAACATATTGCAAATTTTGTTCTGTTGTAACTTATTAGAAGTCGTAAATTTAAAATTGATGTAAAATGACGGTATACAAAATTAAGAAGGTTAGCTAAAAACTCTTATGCAGGTGTTATTTTAAGGGACTACTACAGGGAAAATTCTGTGCCCAAAGTGGATGTTATAGGAATTGAATTATTTTCATTCACTTTGATCTAGCATTTTAAAACAATTATCGTAATATATCCAAAGATATTTAAAGCAAAAAAGCCATTTAATTTTTTGTCTATTGTTATAAGTTTTGCATAATTAAAAATGCCAAATTGTTTATTTTAATTTTTTGGCTTTTTAATAAACTCTTTTAGAAATACGATTTATTTGTACTGATTCATCATTGTAAATGCAAAAGATATATTTTTTTTTTTTTTTTTTTTTTTTTTTTTTTTAACGCCGGCCCTCTGTGGCTAAGTGGTAGCGTCTCAGCCTTTCATCCAGAGGGTCCCAGGTTCGAATCTCGGTCAGGAATGGAATTTTTCACACACGCTACAATTCATTCATCTCATCCTCTGAAGATATAACTTAACGGTTGTTCCGGAGGTTAAACAAAAAAAAAAAAAAAAAAAATTTTGTTTAACAACCAGAACCACCGTTATGGTATAATTTCAGAGGATGAGATGAATGTAGTAGCGTGTGTGAAAAATGCCATGCCTGATCAGGATTCGAACCTCAGACCTCCGGATGAAAGGCTGAGACGCTACCACTCAGCCACGGAGGCCGGCATGCATTTAAGTTTGTATTCATATTAGTACACAGTAAACTTGATAAACGTTTCATTAGTACAATTTTTTTTTAGCTTTTCAAATAAAAGTTACAACATGAAAGACTATAGTGTTTATGAATCTATACATAAAATTATAAAAATAAAAGACATACATTATCATCTTTTATTTTAATAAATTCAGTGAAACAATAAAGGAAATATAATATTCCTTTGATATCATCAGATATATATGTGAGTTAATATGATGAACAATGGTAATTTGAATCTGTGATGTAAGTTGACCATTGTTTTCTACCAGTAAATTATCAATCTAGTATGGATAAAAATGAAACGATTCTTCGATTTGAAAAGTTATTTAAAATTTTCACCATGAAATAATTATTACAAGATGTTGGAAGTTTGTCAAATATGACAAATTAAAGAAATATAGCAGAATAAAAGGAATTATTAAAAATAAATTGGATTACATTAATGTTTATTTTTTCCTGTCTTCAGTGGCATTCTAAGTTTGAACAGTAAAATGAGTTAGTATTTTCACAACTCATTATCATTGTCATACCTGTCCGATATATGGCCATTACACCACGGAAAATTCTTATTGCTTTATATTTTAACTAAAACTTTTATTTCTCTTTTAATTCTAATCTCTTTTAATTTTTACCGTTCTTGATTTTTTAGGCCTCTCTACTTTGCACCTTCTGCTGTTCATTCTAGCATTAATTTAGTCAATCCTTTTCCTCACAATATCTTTTGGCCAATTAGCTTTCCTATTCTGAATTAATCCTGTCAGTGATCTAGCTCGGATTCTAAACTTGTTCATTCTCCTCAATACTTTTTCATTTTGATAGTGCTTCTATTTCCATTGTTTGATGCTGGTACTTCATTCTGTTATATTTGTACTTGATGTTTTAGAGGAAAATTATGTGGCTTTTTTAACATTAGATTAGTAAGCCAATACTGTATATTTCTTCCACCTTTTATGTACAACTGTTTTTCTTTTTGCTTTTTCTTATACATAGTTCCATCCATGTTTTTATAAATTCTCTCTGTATGAAAACTCATCTTCAAGATATTTCTCATTTGCTTTGTGAATCTTAATGATTTGTTACGTAATTTTCTGCAAGTATCTCAACTTCTTCAACCACCTGCATATTTTTATTACCTGTTTTTAGGCAATTCAGTTTTTTAATCACCTATTTGTTAACCCATGGCTTCTTTATTCTTTTTCCCTTAATAAAGTTAATTGTTTTATTCCATTGCTGTTTTTACGGCATCTTTAGTATTCAGTAAAAATTCATTTGGACTACGGTCTTCTGCATTTCTTCTTTTTGATTTTTTAATCTAACTTTTCTCTTATTCAATTGATGCAGTTTGTTCCACCCTCGAATTAGTTAATTTCTTCGCTCTTTTAACTAACTTCCTACAATTTTACTTTCATTTCTTCATTTGTACTACAAGTAATAGGCATTTGTACTTGAAGTACAACATTGTACAAGTTTCAGGTTGGAACAAGGCATTTGGAAAGTTGCTGTGCCCCGGAATTATGAGAGTAACATGATGAAACTTTCTTAATTATTACTTTGTATTTTTATTTTATAGAAACAGATATTACAATAACTGAAATAATTTATAAAATGTGTTAAAAGTGACCTGCTCAAATATCAGTAAAACAGTGTACAAGTTTCAATTTGTTTCAAACACTTTAACAAGGTAATGTATTGGAAAGTATCAGTATGTAAAATATATTGTATTGTATCAATAAAGTATGCTGTTATTGTTTTTTTGGTTCATCAATGGTGTTTGGTGCCTTGCGATACGCTACTTATTTCACTGCCCCATAGAAAATGATCTGGGGGAGCAAAAATGGGCAATACATTTTTCAATATATTTTAATAACTGAATGTTCATCCTGTTCGCATCATACCAGACTCAATTTTTTGTGTCATGTAGAGATTGTTCAAAATATAAAGAGTTAGTAGTTGCACACAACCGTGTATTTTGAAATTGATAAACCCTACCAGTTGAAAACATTCTTTCTGTTTGAAAGAAAAAACATAACGTTTAGTGCACGTACGAAATTTTTGTTACCATTTAAAATAATTTACTCTTTTGGCATGATCTGTTTGTTTCATTTCATGAACACACATTACATTACAGAAGAAGAGTTTCAATTCTTTTTCTTACAGCTTTATGTGTGGTAGCAAATCTAATATCTCACTGCTATGCAAACTTAAGCATTGGCTTTGATGGACTTTTAGCCATAACATCTGAAATATCAAGCTGCTTTTGTTTAATAGACCAGAATGTACCACATAATTCTAAAGTATATTGTACTGTGAGTTTCTGAATGCACTGTATATGATAACTATCGATAAAAGAACCTGACAGTCAATATTTTTTTTCAGTTGCATTTCTTGATTTTTCATCTGCAAATATATAAGTCAATTTTTTTATCTATCTTCATCTCCAGCAGATTTCCAAAAACCATCTAACAAGTTGGATATTTCAATATCTCCCTTTTTTTTGTAGTTTTTACACTATCCTGTATTGTGAGCATTATTTTTAGTCTCATTTGTAATATTTATTATGAATATTTTATTCCTATTAAAATCAAATAAGCCCTCCTCTCTTTCATTCTATGTTCTTAGTCGTTTTCTCATGTCCATCCTCCAAAGTACGTTTAGGTGCCCTACAGTACTAATTTCTCCATTATTGTTCTAAAATATCATTTAACTTACTCTCTCTATTTATTTTTTCTTTCTCTTCAGATATTATATCTATTGTAATCCCTTCATAATGTTCATTGTTATTCTGACATTTTATCTACAGTAAAAACTGTCCTATGTACATTGCTATTTCTTTTTTTTTAGATTTCTTCCTTTTTATTTCCTGAATTGTAAAATCACCTCTAATAACTATATCCTTTTCTTTCTCATCTCACTTTATTTACTCCATTTCCACTACTATTATGTGTATGTTCATCGCTCTTTTAAAACTTTTAACTTCTTTACATGCATAAAAGTTCCTACATTACATGTACCTCCTGTACATATCTCCTTTCCACTTTTTGGTGACTTCTAGTTGTTGATTACCTCAGCTAGATCGATGAAACAATCCCTGAAGAGGTGCTCTTTGGAACACTAGAAGAGTGGTGTTGAAGTGCCTCAATGAGTCAGGAGGGACCCAAATAGAAGGGACTAGGAGGGTCCCGAAGACAAGGAGGGGTCAGGTTCATCTAGTATCACAACGCTACGCGGCAACTGCTTAATGCCTAATGGTAAGTCCAGTTATTTTAGTTATTACTTTTCATTTATTAAAATTCGCTACCATATTCATAACTGAGACAAAAAAAAAATCAAAATAATCATATCCCAATTTACAATTGGTTAAGTTTCTTATTGCGCTCTATAGCATATGTGATTTCTAATATGCTAGCTCTGACAAAAGTGATATATCCTTGAAAACACTACATAAACCACTCTACATCATTATGTTCTATATATGTCAGTGAGTGAAACCATCAATGGGTCTAAAAATCTTTAACAATTTAAAAGCTAAATATAATCTTTACCTTTAAGGCAAGTAATACAAAAATTATTATTAATTCCTAACAATGAATATTTACACCTTCTTCCTGATCTTCCACCAGTTCACCTTCACTAAAAAGTTAATTCTTTTTTGTCAATGATGACCTCAAATTCTCATCAGTATTCTCTTTAAAACTTTGCTTACGTTATAAACTAGCATTCATTACAACTTCTAACCATACCGATCGAATTCTAATGAATACAACGAAATCTTTATTCATGTCTATTGAGTGATACTGGATTAAAGAAGATTTGAAAATGTATTAATTGTTTTTTGGAAAGAATAGGACACTGTGGTACAACGTAACTATAAAATGCAATTTAAAGATCACCATAATTACAGCTTGTGATTAGCACTGAAAGCTATTGAACGCATGAAATGTTAGAATAAAAAATCTTGAAATAGCTAGCACCTTAATTAAATATTCCCTGTTCAAATATTCATAATGTGTTAACGATATCTTTCAATATACTGTGTATGGTATAGATAGTACTATATCATAGTAAAATGGTATAGATAGTGTAATAGCACTCTGGTATAGTATAGACAGGTATAGGTTATACTATCTAAATAAAATAATTTACTAAATGGGAAGTCTTTTAAATTTTTTCTATACAAAATATACATTGTAAATAATTAAAAATAATACTTTTGTTATAATTCTTTTAAGCATGAGGAAAAGGCTAATCAGATATCTAAAAACTTACATAATCATCAATATTTTGATGTTTTAAACAGTATGTAAGACCAACCCAGTGAGTATTTATTAAACGCATAGTTTTTAGCTGGTAACCACTGATGGTGAAGTTTAATACTTTGTAGTGCAAAATTTTGTTATTTTTAAAGACCTCCAACTGAAAAGTTTTATATATTAGAAAAATATAATTAAAGGATATTTACATAAACATTAATTAAAATATTAGATGTGGTATCTAAAACAAATTAATGATCATGAGAATTAATAATACAAATAAGTATATTTTTTAAACAATAGGTGCAATTGATGTGATAATTTAATGATTGCATAAAACAAAGTTGTATTTATAAAATAAAAACATAACATACAAAATATATATATATATATATATATATATATAATGTGTGTTTAACAATGGATGCTACGGTCCTAGTTTAAGAGTATAGCTACAACATATGAGGCCATAGGTAGATTCATAGTCAGATATATATTGATCCAATCCCAAAAATACCAGGATACATCAACTCAAGCCGATATTCATAGAGTACTAGGTATGGATCCAGCAGGCATCTGACTGAACACTAGATTGAGAAATGAACACACATAAGAAAATTATGGATAATTGATAAGGAACCAAATTTTCATAAATACTTACAATAACTTCTGATTTTATAGCAGTGCATTTGAAATGGAGCTTTTCAAACTGCACTGTTACTATTGGTTGATGGTTTTTTCAAGCGCCGTAACAATATATGCAAATGTTTCTTGAATGTGGCGATAATTTTATATTTTTGAGACCAGTGGGTTTCACGGGGCATTGGTATATTCAGTGTGCATTTTCAACAAAGGGACGACTCTCGAAAGAATCTTATTATTTTTTTTATTGTGGAGACCATATTTCGTACCACTGCTATTTCATTTCATTCGTTTACACCTAAGTTCATCTTGTGACTAGCACAGTGAATATAGTAAATTATTAAACGGTCTCATATCATAATTTTCTGGACACCACCATACTTCCCTGCTATAAAGGATCAAGGTCTACCTTTTCTACAAAGATGTTAATTGCAGATGCTGCAGATTTTGCATCGCGTTAATCAACTCTACAGAAACTAGAAATTCCTCACGAACCATCATTTTTCTTTTGTTGAAACCTAACCCCAATGGAAAGTTGCTGTTTAACTATCTAATATAGTACAACTCCTGCCTGTCAGGATACTAAAAGCACATTCTTTCTTATTCTCAGTATGGCGTATAGGCCGAATATTTCATTTTGAATCCATAGTGACAAGTTAGTGGAATTTTTTGCTTCTTTTTTTTGTGCTCATTTAAACTGAGATCATCAGCGTCAATTTTTGGTTTGATCAAGTCTTCAAAAACACTTCATGATTTTCTTTCCCCCTCTAAGATTGGTCTTGGGTAACACAAAATATAACAATCAAAATTATTGATGCAAAATTGTTCTTATAGGCTTCTATTTTTCATTGGTGGAGAGAGATCAGCTGTACATCAACTGTTGTATTTTCAACAAAACATTTTGCTGCTGTGGCGATGGTTTTGTTCCACGAGATGACTTGTGAAATTTTATGAATTTGTGCATGTCTTTATTGTGAGTAAAGGACCTCATTCTGAAACACTAAGAACACCATGTACATTAGTTGGTTGAAAAAACACAATAAATGCAAACACACCCATTAATTTCTTGGAACAAGTCAGACAACATAACCACCAACCAGCTCTATTTATATATTCTCTTTAATTGCACACCATCCTTAGAAAAGTCATAATGTGAAGTTGAATACTTTTAAAGATGAGGTCATAGTAAATGAACATCCAAACGGACAACATCATAATCAAAATAAGTTTGATCCCTTATACCAGAACCAGATGGTAGCGAAGATCCACTTCATATTTTACCAACATTCTGCTTCATCCACACAACATTACTACACTTTCTAAAAAAAAAATATAACTAGGAATTTAAGCTTCTGAAGGGATTTTCTACAAGAAACTTCAATCTTAAAAATATTATTTTATCGTTTCCTTAAAATATTTTTTCACAAAGTTACAGCGTTTTGAAAATCAATAAAAAATGTTTTTGTTCTTTAAAAATGTTCATAAACTAAATATGAGTTAATGAGTTTGAATGACCAGTGGAAAGGGGGTGGGCAAAATCCCCACCCTGCCTTACCGTTGTTACACCTACGAGAATGCATAATAAATTTTTAAAACTAATTGTATGTACCCTTGCAGAGGTAATGTGTTCACATATTTTGCTCAGCTTTTAGATAAGTAACTAAGGGAACAGAGTTTTTTTGGAATCTAAACCTAAGTATTTTGAAAATTTATATTATGATTAATTCTTAAATCTACAATAAAAAAAAATGGCTATCCCATAATCATAATAGAGGTTACTGCTCATAACAAAGGATTTAGTACATCCTCTCTTTTTTTATAAATGTGATGCTTATTTTTTAATCGTGTTTATTGTGTGTTAAGATAATCCTCATGGTATAACAGAGTGATTTTTTTAATCTAATAAACAACGTATTGCCAACCAGTACATTGTTTCACTTTTTGTTTTAATTATTTTGCGATTGTTACTGAACATTTTGTGTTCTATTTTTCTACTATCAGGCAGAATAACAACAAGTGAAATGTGCAAGCCACTGAAATTATATACTTTTCTCTCTTGCATTCTATTTTATCACCAATTAACATCTTATGTTTAACTAGAATCTTTTGCGTTCTTTTAAACCCAATTTTCTGATGTTATATAGTGAGTTCTAAATATAATAATACTATAAAATATAACATAATACCACTGTGGACTATAACATAGATATAAATATCGTTTGACTCATGGAAAGTACTCATAGTTTTGCACAATATAGCAAGTATTGAAAATGTCTACCATTTTCCTGAGGCAGATCAAAACCCTTCACACCGTACTGTTTGTTTGTATTTTTTCACAGTAAATATACATATGGTCATTAGTCTAACAAATTAAGATTTTGACTAACTTTTTCGAGTCAAGTCATATAAATTAGAGAATTTGATTTTAAAAATGTCTTCCTTGGTAAACAATCTATTATAGTTTAAAAATACATTTCATTCGGTGTTCCCGATTGAACCACTATCATAATAAATTCATGATAAACCAACTGAACTGTGGTTGAGCATTAATGATTCATTCAATAAATTGTTATTTTCTATAAAAACAGTAATTTAATCAACACCATAATAATATAATTATTTAAAAAGGCTTTATTAAACTGAAATGAATGTAGTTTGTTTTTAAAAAAATGATATCACTATCAGAAACGTTTCTATCCTGTATGACTGCTAAAATAGTGATGTATTGATGGTAACGATTGTTAAAATTGTGGCATATTCTGGTCCCTCCTTTAAGAGCAGTCTTGAATTTGACAGGCAGTATATTTACATGTTTTATATTTTTCATTTCATACTTGAAATGTTTAGCTATAACTGTGTACAACTAATAGCAACAGCATTCCGTATTATATTGTACTATACAAGTGAAAAAATGATAATCTGGTTAAATATTGGATCTCTATTGGCAAATATGAAATACTTCAGAACCAAAAAAATAAATAAATTAATGTAATTTTACCATAAACAATTTTTTTTAAGATATGTATGTGCATATGTGTTTCCTTATTTTATTTATTTATTTATTTATTAGTTTTAAATTATTGATATCTTCAAACTGGAAGGAGCAATTTGAATGAAATTCCTCGGAATGGGTTTTGTTTACAAAATCATTGCTGTCTATTCATTTTGGAACAGTAACTCGTGGTCGTGAGAAGATACTCTCACTTTAAGTTCCGTATCTCTAAATTTTACTCAAAGGTTAGAATCATTTTTGCTTATAAATCTGCTTAACATTCATCCTCATATACTTAAATGTCCTACTTAAATTTCCTACTATGTAGTAATTTGTCGAGGACAAGATCTCGCTAGTCAGAAAATTATCTAACTTTCCCAGCTAATGCGTAATATGTATGTGTATGTGTGTGAGTGTGTGTGTGTGTGTGTGTGTGTGTGCGCGCGCTTGTGCGTGTGAGCAATTGAAAGTGATAGTTAATATTTTATAATTTTTACTTTTTTCATGCTAAATATTTGAATTTATAGTTTATCCTTTTTTAATTTCTACATATATATTTTTTGAATTACTTAACTTGAAAACTTACAGGGCTAAAAAATTTACATATGTATGAGAATTTAATTCAAACTGTACATTGGAATTATAAAAAGCCTTCAATTTTTTTTCTGAACTTTCATCTAAAACAGGAGATAGATTTTCTACAAAATCTCTCATTGAGCTCTTATCGATGTTAAAACGTAAAGTACAGCTGAAAAAAAATGTAAAAATAAACAAAGGTTAGCAAATTATACAATTTTATTTACCTTCAAAAATTCATGTTTATATCCATGAAGAAATATCCACAATTATGATAATTATATTTTTAATTTAATTTTTTTTTTTATAATATGTTTAAAACATTTAACGTTCTAAAAATTTAATTTAAGTAAAAATACAAATAACACATACAATTAAATTAAATGACTAAAATAAAAAAAAAATTGAAATAGTTCTAAGGAAATGTAAGCGATTGATATTTTCCACCGAGAGTTAAATGTGAAAAGGGTGTTACTTCACAACTAAAAACTTGAAATTAGTTGGATAGTTCTTTTAGGTAATAAGTTACTGTTAAGAGATATCTCTATCACTCATACTCAGAAGGATATGTATCGACCGCTGGTAAATATTTAATCATGGAATATTTAATTTCAGAGGATACCAACATCAAAATTTTATGACCACCGTTTCAAAATTATTCTTCAAATTATTCCAACAAAGAGAATAATTTATGTATAGTGTTCGTTATACCATCTCGAGAATGCAATATCTCTTATAAAGTAGTAGAAAAAAAAAATAGCAGTAGTAGAAAAAAAATCGCTACCTGAGACGTTAATTGAAATTAACTTAAATTCGAATGCTAAAGTACAATAATGAACAGAATATTTGACAGAATATAACTTTACAGCTTTTTTTGTTTTTACTATTTCACAGAATAAAAAAATCACTTACGGCATTGAAATTCTCTTAAATATTTTTTCTTCTGATTCTTCAGGACTGAAACATAAATAGAAATTAATAATTAGCAATTTGAATAGTACACTGAACTATTATCCGCTCTCTAGACGTTCTGCATCTTTGCTGATAAATTTGAACTTAATGACTTGTTTCATACGTACATTAAAAGTTTTTATTTATAATGTTCCTAATATGCCCGTTGTAATCTGGTCAACCAGTGAACATTAAGCAACCACTACATGGTCCATTGAGAGATTATGTATGTATGACATGTAAATTAGATGTAGTCTTTTACAGCTTCGGAACTGACCGTTCCGAAGATGTGTGGTTAATTGAACCCCAGCTATCAAAGTTTACCGGTATCAACAGTCTAGTATTCATATCTACTGTTTACTTATAATGTTTCAATCCATTATACCAAATACAGAGGATAGATAGATAAATGTTATAATGAAGTTTTAAATTAATTCAAAAAAAAGAAATTCTGTCATTTACGTTTTCAGTGATAAAAATTACATAAAACAAAAGTTATTTGTTTAACCAAATACGATCGAATCATAACTTTACCTTGTTAAAAAATAAAATCTTTTTAAAAAAAAAACCCAATAAAATAATAAAATATAATTATATAAAAATGGGTTTTCTTTCCATATTTTGAATTACAAAAAGAAAATAATTTCACAGTTTTTTGGCTTGCTTGATGTTATACCCAATTTTTTTTAAAATTCTTTTGCCGTAAAGTAGTCTTTTTTCCAACTTCAAAACTACCGCCACTTAAAAAAAAAAAAAAAAACCTTAATTACACTAAAATATAGATAGATGTTCAAAAAACCGCTCTCTGTACGAAAAAGTCAAAACGGGGGAAACATACGGGAAGCGAATACGTGGCGACGTCTGGGCATGGAAGGCAGCCTGATTGCAGAGGACGCTTTGGCCCGGCACATACACAAGAGTGTGCTGAGTCGGGGTATTTCCAATGAAGCATTCGGGCCCCTCTTAGGTTTGAGAGGCCACTGGAGGGACACTCGCGCAATTTTAAATACGCGCGCCTCCCCTTTAGGTTAAGTGTAGCAAGGGATGGACAGTCTCTTGGGAGAGGAAGTTGTTGGCTTCTCACAAGCGAGAAGTCGGCACGCTCTGATGATCCTAAGAGGAACCCAAATGGGGGCTCCACTGCAGGAGCCCAAACGGGAGTGCAGTAGGGCTAGGGTATCTGCTGCCACGTCCCCAGGGTGGCTGA
>JAAAKQ030106459.1:0-14210 GCA_010016005.3 Zanna intricata
TGAGATAAAAAGTACAATTGTTTGCATCATATTTCGAATTAAGAGACAAACAATTTTTATATTTTTTCATTAGGATCATTAATACAATTATATTATTAACAAAATAAATATTTTGAAAATATTTTTTTTTATTTATGAAATTCCTTTTAAAAGTAACAATAAAAAGTTAGACTAAACTCATCGTAAATCAGCTAGCAAATGATGTTCTCAGGTTCAAATCCCAATAAAGGTAGTTACTTTTAATCGGATTTGAATACTAGATTCTGGATACCAGTGTTCTTTGATGATTAGGTTTCAATTAACCCTGAGTCTCAGCAGCAGTCAACCTGAGTTTGTTCAAGACTGTAAATTTACCAGTACATTTATATTACACTGATAAGTCACTAACGACTTTAATTATTGATGGACTATAAATAAGTTTTTTTTTTTTAATTAGATAAAATAACAAATCTAAAAATCTAACTGGTATCTATAAAATTCCGGTGTTTATAAAGTAATATACCTGAACTCTTAAAATTTTTTTAATTTATTCTGAGCAAATTGTAAAATATTCTAAAATGGTCAGTGCATCGCTCTGCAGTTGCATTAAAAAGAGAGAACTTAGGCTGAATGGGAGTCTCTCCGCCAGTGTAAAAGGAATAAAAACAGAAATGTTAAAAACTACTTTCAGGAACATTTACAACCACACAAATTTAACAAAAAGTAATCTAGGGAAAATAAGGACACATTTTAAAATGAAAGTATTAAAATGTAAGAAATAAATTGTTATAAATTTAAATCCCTTACTGTCAAGAAGTATAAAATTTTTTTCAAAATATAAATAATTTAAATCTGATGATTCTTTTTTTGGACATGCTATATAATAAAAAACTCTGATGAACATATAATTAATGAGTAAGTTAAGTTTGAACACTGTGATTGAATTAGGAGTATAATTCATTTAATTTGAATTTTCAAACTTTTATTTTAAATATATATTCTAATTATGATACCAAATACAGTAGTTTCATTATCTGCCACAGATTATAATAGCAGCAGAATAGTTCATTTTGTGTCGGTGACTGAAATTATAAATATCTCTGAATAATTTTAATATTTTATATAATGTTCTAATGTAATCTAATTCCTTATAAAATATTCATATGAAACAGAGATGTTTGCAAAAGTGCTAGATATGGAAGAAGATATACAAAAGTAGGAGAAAAATTTAGTTTTGTAGATGGTTGTATTTGGCTGCTAGTATATAATTTGCTAAACTATTACTATGCTACACCATAGAGTATTTTACTTTATATTAATATATCACATAGATAATAATATACAGTCTACTAAGTTCTATAATGTATTGTATTTTCATTAAATGATTTAAAATAGAAATTGGTTGGTCACTGGTCCAAGTGATAGGCCATGTTTAGCCTACTTTTTAAATATTAATAAAGAGCATACTATAAGCCTACACTATAATGTCTTTGCCTTTTTTCTGGAAGGATCTGGGTTCAAATCCCAGTCAGGCTTGGCATTTTTTCATATAACAAAGATTTATTTCTCATCTGATATTTAAAATAAGCAATTATAACTGAGCAGTGCGGCTATAATTGTTAAAACTAAGTAAAAAAAAAATCTGATGTGGACACTACATGACTTCTTTGTTTGCCTATTAAATTATACACATTCTTTTAAAATGAAAAGTACATAAAATTTTATTTCATTAATAACTTCTGATACGTTATCATTTTTTTTTTTTTTTTTTTGTACAATCAGAGATAAGTAATTAATAAATCAATATATTTAAACTAAAAAAGAAAAAGAGATTAAATCTGATTCAAACGGATGTGACCCTTATAAGATCCAAATATTTGAAACCAATGAAAATAAGTACCACTTATGTTATATTATTGTGAAGCTCTCAATAAGGGCTTATTACTGTAGTTAAGAAAAAGTCCAGGATCTATTTATTTTTTTTGAATTTTGACTTTTTTAGACACTTTTGGTTCAGTCAATTGCAATTAAAAGTGGAGGTGCACAACTGGACATTACAACAGTAAAATTTCAACATCTATGGCTAATAGTTTTTGACTTATATGAGGTATAAATGTCTCTCTTTTTCTGTGTAGCCTCTGTAACCACTGTAAGTTATTATTTCAGAGGAAATGTGAATGAAGTGTAATCTTGTACAGTCTCAGGTCAACCACTCCTGAGAAGTATGGTTAATTGAAACCCAATCACCAAAACATAATAGATATCATACCGAAACTAGCCAAAATGGATTTACGGATGGTCAAAATTGATATTTCCGTTGAAATTTGAAATTTTTGGCAATTAAAATTCATACAAAGACCAGTTTTACCCCCCTCACTGGTAAAACTGGATTACAAAAATTTTGTTAAAGCTATTAAAATGAGCAAAAATTCATTTTGTCTTACATTACAATAAATCGTATTTAAAAATACCTTTTAAAAATATGGTGAAAAAAATTTACATTTCAAAAATGATTTCTTGCTATTCCATGATAAAGGTTATATTCCACTTATACAATCCCTCAGTCAAAATTTTTTTGAATAAAACAATTTACTACAACTCATTTCTAAATAGTATATAACTGAAAAAGGAACTGCATTATTGTTATGAAATAATTTTCTGAAAGCAAATCAACAAGTACTTAAAGAAACAATAACATTAAGTTATTATTTTATAAAACTTAAAATAAATTTTCTGATATTGGTCTGTAAATGTAATAAAAAAAAGTCAGTTTGGAAGTGTAAAGGTTTGAACATTTTTTTAAAGATTTATTACCTCATTGCAAAGGATTTAAAATTTTTTGCCATTTAAAAAAAAAAAAAAAATTTCAATCATTTAAAATATTTAGAAGTTGGAAAAATTACTCTGATAGACAATAAAAAATTTGTTTAATGTTTCTCTAAGTGTGATACCATTTCTTGAATCGGTTTGTTGCGTACATTACAGATCTATAAATATAATTTTTCTATCACCCTTAGTTTTAAGTAAATTACACTTAAAAAAAAAAAATAGGGCAAGTAAAAACGTGTGATTTTTTAGAAATTCCAGACACACTTGTTAAAAAAGTAACAGTTGGTTACATGATCCTTTGGTTCAAGTCAAAGTATAGGTGCACAAAATGGCAAAGTGTTCCTTGTACCTTTCAGCCATCATCTTAAATATACAGAAAAATTAGTGCATACTATATGAGGACCCCACGTCTTATCCTGATCACCAATTTTGCACTGAAAGTATAAATGATATGCCTTTTAAAAAAGTTTTTTTAAGGTGTAATGGTTTTTCTATTTGATTTTACAGTAAACTCACCACATACATAACATACTTATCCACATCATTTACACAACTTTGAGGCATTATGACACTGCTATGTTAATAATAAACTTAAGACTGAATAAAGTTAATTCATTCCTAAATCCAGTGCTTAATACAAGTAACACAGCTGTGTTTTCAGTTTTGATCTGCACAGTCATGATTAATCTTGTCCATGAAAGCTCACTCTTCTGTATTAGATATGATGTCAAAATATGTGACTATGATATGATTTAATTCTTTGTTTAGTATTGTTTATTAATAGCTTACAAATTATGTTAACAAAGTTAAATAATAAAAAATGAGCTAACAAAATAAAATGTAGGAGCTTAAAATGCTAACTATATGTTGTAAAATGAAAAAATCCTTTAATTAAAATTTAAACATTTTTCAAAAATAGTAGTGATAGAAAGGTTTTGAGTTCATATTTATTTTCAATATCAAAAAACATATTAAAATCATGTATTGCACGTTAGGAAACAAAAATTATGTTTGTCAGTGTAATTGACTCAAATTTTTATGAAATAAATAAATAATAAATTTATTTAGGAATTTTATGAAATTTACTTTTTTTTAAAGATTTATTATTTCATTAAAAAAATTCCAATATACTTTGAGATATAACATTCTCTCAATTTCTGTAATTCTTAATCTGATTTTATATTTTCAAGAAATTAATAAACCAGTTCACCTAATGTACAACAAAATTTCATGATTGCAAAATCAATAGCAGAAACTGAATACTTTACATTAGTTACTGAGATCTTGTGAAGTAATAAGTCATTCACCTCCTTTTGTGTTTCTGAGAATTTTTATTGTAATTTGAAATTATTAATGAATGACATAATTTTATGTTATTTGAGAATTTCAGTGTACACACACACACACATATATATATATATATATATATATATATATCTTCCCATAAAATAGAACAAGTTAAAAATTAATATGGGATGAGCTGTGGTTATAAAGTATCCCTAAAACTTCATATTAATAATAATATTTTTTTAACATTTTTAGGTTTTAAATGCTAGTGATGACCATCAATAATAATTTTTATAAAAATCAAAATTAAGTATTTGTTTGGCTTGCTAAGAATAATGATATAATTCGCTTGTAATGCAATTAGTTATAAAAATTTACTACAATAGTTTATTATACAGATAGTAAATGTAAATTATAAATTTTACGATTCAGTACAATTTTTACTTATTAACTACAAGATTCATAATCTCCCGCTAATATAATACATATCCCTGTTTTCGAAACTAACCGCTTTGCACAACGCCGGACGCCAGCTGGCACAGTAATTTTGGTTATTGAATTGTGAATTTAATTAATTTAGTGGTTTCTTATTTGTCTTTGTACGATATTATTCGATTAAAAGTTAATAAAATGTGTATCGTATGTAATATTCTTCATATTTTTTAAAAGCATACCGTTTATTTTGGTTGAGTGGTTGTTTATTTCACAACTTTTATAGTATAATCTCTACGAAGTAAGTTAGCGAGGTTATGATTATTTCTTATGTAGTGACGTTATAGGCTTATGAACCTATATTACTCGTCCAACCTTTTGCTGTTAACGTTGTATAATTATTTTCTTGTCAGCTGATTGACGTAACAGTAGTAGATAAAAGGGTGTTTACTATCGTAATTTTGTTATGATTCGTGTAGAATCGTATTATGTTTGATATAAGGAAAAATTGAATAAAATTAGTATTAATTTCATTTGAAAGAAAAAATATAATTAGTAAAATATTTTATTCCTTTTTTATCTAAAATTAGCCTTTCATAACATATATTCCTGAAGAAGGTACAAAAAATATTTAAAAAATTATGATTTGTCGAAGCCCGTGCGAGGTGGTAGCAACCTTTAATTCGAAGGTTCTACGTTCGAATCCTTTTAAGACTTAGCATTTTTCATTCGCTATAAATTTTGAAACAGTAGAATTACTGATTGCTTATATTGCTTTGTGGAATAAATAAAGAAAATATTTTCGTTATGTACCTTACACTTAAGTTAGATGTAATTCATTTACTGTATTGATTCCATTTGTATAAATTTGACATCTTTTTAAGTATTTAAAAATATGATTCCAGAAAATCTGTTTATAAGTATAGTACAGTTTTTAGGAACAATATCCATCAGTACAAAAGATTTCTGTACTATATTTCAAGTGTTGAGTAGTAAGAAATAATTATTTCATAAATGATAAATTCACAATTTATCATGCTGAATCGCAAGTTATGTGATTCTCATTGATTGAAACATATTTTTAAATGTATTTTAAATGTATTCAAAAATTATAACAAAGTTAAAAAAATAAACTAATTTTATTTTGTTATTTGAAATGCTTTTAGATTATTTTCTTTTTCTGTGTAATTTAATTAACGGTCATAGTTAATATTGTTATCAATAAACTTACCAAAAACCTTGTTCATGTTGTAAAGAACATTTTTTCTGGTGTCAAAAGATTTCTTTTTTTTTTTAAGACTGATTGTTTAGGAAGTATTATAACTTTAATTATACGAGATGTTTTTCCAATCTACAGCTATGATTAATTAGCCACAATTATTATTATTATTAGCCAATTCTTATTTCTTACAGCACTTCATAAAATTCCTTTGTTTTCTGTTCCATATTATTTTAGTAATGGAGAGGAAAAGATGTTAACATATATGGATTTTATAATAGAAATATTTGATGCTTGTAACATGTCCATACTTTTTTTATTCAAAAAGATTTTGTCTGAATCCAAAGTTGATTTTGTTTTTTTCTTTCTTAACTGCTTCAGTGGTTTAAGTCATATATACACCTTGTTATAAATTTATTTTCACTTAATTTATCTCTTCCCCCTTTGTGCTAACCACTTTATATCTTTATCATATGTACTATAACAATATTCTAGATCTGCCGGCCTCCGTGGCACGAGTGGTAGCATCTCAGCCTTTCATCCGGAGGTCCCGGGTTCGAATTCCGGTCAGGCATGGCATTTTTCACAGACGCTACAATTCATTCATCTCATACTCTGAAGATATAACCTAACGGTGGTTCCAGAGGTTAAACAAAAAAGAAAAAATCTAGATCTGCTGTAAGAAATCTTCTTATGTTAATTTGGCTTATTTTTAATTTATTTTTTAGGTAATCCTTCAAAAATGAAACATAGTTCAAAGAAAGGTTTAAAACAAAAAGACCACAATAGAGGAGCTGCTTCTGGGTCTGTTGGGGGGAGCAGCAGTAGTAATTTTAAAGGAAAGGAGGCTAGATTACCTAAAGTTCCTGATACAACTGAAGAATGTACCTTAGCATTTCCAGACTTAAGAATTGTTGATAAGAATAAATTACATTGTTATTCATCTAGTAAGTATTAAAGTTTCTGTTATTTTTCACTTTAGAATTTGAGATTACATTTTATTTATTGTATTTTGATGACTGTATTAAAGTATGTACTGAATGGTATGGTACTGAAAGTATGTCATACTAAAGTATGACAGTACTTTAACGTATGGTTGTGCTTTGACAACCATACTTTTTATTCTAATAACTATAAAACTATTACCAAACGTTAATCCATATTAGATGCTTACATCCAAAAATTGTTTTTATTATGGAATTGTAACCAATCTTATTTGAGTTATATAGAATCAGGTAAAACATTGGTGTATCATTTTATATTTAATTATTGTTACTTGGGAAATATATTGCTATTCTAATCTGAAACATCATTTAATACAATTAGTGTAGTATAATTGTAAACAAATTAATCAGCCCAAGAAGAAAACTTTGTAAAAACATTAGAATACAGAGGGGCATTTGTTACAACAAAAACATTCTTGTTAGCTCAATCCCATGTTTTTAGAGACATTTTTGTAATTAAAAAAAAAATTAATTACTGCATACTCATCAATGAATTACAATAAAATATTGTTATGGTGACCGTGTTATTTAGTGTACAGCTGTGTAAAGTCATTTTTTTATTTATTTATTTTTCTTGCATTTTATGATTTTCAACACTTATGAAGAATTAATTAATACAGACTTTATAATGGATACATTTGATTTTTTAAATGTGCTTAGTTTTCATAAATATTTGAATTAAACCTTATAGTTGAATTAACTCTTATAGTTGAGAAGTTTGTTAGAAACTTTGTTCTTTTAAGTAGAGCATATACTTTTCCCAATTTTTCCTTGAACTTCAAGTCGGTCGAGAGACCCGATTGGTTCATTTGTGTGACGTATTACGAAAGGTTCTCTGCCTCTGTAGTCTGCATGAAGTTTAAATTTGTTTCATGTAGATTTTGTTAAGTGTTGTAAATGTTTGTTGTTGTGTTAAATAAATTATTGTGAGGAAGTTTGATATGTTGGTTATTTACGAATCATCTTCTCACTATAATTGGTAACCGTAATAGTATTGTTAAAAAATTGTGGGGAAGTCGATATTGTGTTACATACGAATCATTCGCTCACATCAAAATCCACCTTTACTAGGATTTGAACTTTAAAACATGTTTTACCCACTGCTCATAATTAACAGAATTTGTATTGTCATGGTAATCTCCTATTTTGGTATAAATCATTTCATGAATGATGTCTTTATTAAAGTTATCCATGGATTTTTTCATTCTTTAGTGTTATGATGTTTTTGGAGTGCTAAAGACTCCTAAAGCACTTATTAGAATTAGTTTTTACTTCGTTTAAAATTTTTTGAACACTACTGAGTGAAATTCTGTAGCTTTCTGAACATGTTTAAGAAGGATCAGTCCATCTTGCGCCTCCTTTTTTCATAAATTTGAAAACATAACTTATTTGGCTATGTATAAGTTTACTTCCCCTAATTTTTTTCATGTATTTCTCACTACTGTCACCTTCCATGATAATAAAGTGGAATTATAATACTACCCTTTGTTAAATTTATTATAATCTAAAGAAACAAAATCCATTAACAACAAAAAATATAAAAATTTTAAAAAATTGTAAAAATGCTGATAATTCTTTTAAACAAAACAACATGATGGTTTCACAAAACTAATATAATATACTCACATAGACATACATTCATACAGACTCTGTAGCAAACACACTATGACAGCAAAGAAATAAAACAAAGACAGACTTATGTGGTTTGCAACAAGCTCTGACTACCACTGGTTTACTAGTTGGTAAATACTTTTTAATCTGTAAAACTAAATTTTCCCCTTAAAAGTATTATGATAAAAAAAAATGAAAAAAGTTCATATATATTTTTATTTTTTTGAACAGGTCTACAGATGACTATGCAAATATCATTTTAATGCTATTCTGCTAATTCTATTCTGATTTTCCCTCTTTCTCCAGCAGAATTCTTACCTTCTTTCATTAAACTTTGTTTTCATTCTTCTGTCCAGTATATACGCTCTCTTTTCTTTTTTACATTCACAATAACAACCTCTATCCTACGGAATTTTCTCCAAGTTTTTTCTCTCTTTTATTTCAATACTTGCTTTAGTTAGGTCTCTCGTGTTTTATGTATGGGGTTGAAGTTCTTTATTTTCAAAATTTATCAAAAATTTTTTTGTCAATCTATCTGAATCCATTCGAATCATATATGTCCCACAAATTTTAATCTTTTTTTTTAAATTCTGGTTTCTAAATCTTGACGTTTTCTTTTCTTTAATTTTGTAAATCTCTTTATTTAACTTCATTCTGTATCTGCCTTTTCATATTTTTCTAGGACCATAGATCATTTTAAAATTTTCCTTTCAGTTTTTAAAAGTAATTCTAAATTTTGTATATTGGAGTTTTCTGGCCTATAGAGTATTACTGTTTTAGTACTGTATTATTATGTCTCAGTTTTGCATTTATGGATAAATTTTTCATGTTTTACATATTTAGTTCAAATTTCAAGGTCTTAAAAACTTTTTTTTCTGCGTTATAACTTCTTATTATCCGAACCATTTGAGATTATTATTTCGCTTAGATATTTAAATTTATCAAAACTTGTGTATGTAATTTTTCAAAACTTTTTTTCTGTAATTTGTTGTTTTATTTAGAATTTGTCATTTTTTTTGTTTTAGAAAAGGAAATTTGTAAACCTGCTTTTTGGCAATTATTTTCAGATCCTCAACTTGATAAATTGTTTCTTTTTTGAATTCACCAGTAAAGCCAAATCATCTGTGAAAGCTAAATAATTTGCTCTTTGTATTTCCCTTCCCTACCCCAATCCAAAAGCAAATTGTTAACATTCCAAAATGTTTTCATTATTTTATCTAATACTAAAGAGTATAGTGGAAGGACAATCAGTCTATCTCAGACCTGTTTCAGTTTCGAAAGGATTGCTGATTTTGGCTAAAAATGTTATTTTTGATAATGTATTTGGTAGAGTTAGTTTTATTAAATTTAATATTTTCTGAACGACTCTACATTCTTTTATTGTCAATAAGAGTTTCCCTATCTACAGAATCATAGACTTTTTGGAAATCAACAAATATTATGAATAATGGTTTTGATTTTAATATCTGGTTTTTAATGATTAATTTCAAATTTAAAATCTGCTCTGAACATGACCTGCTCCTTCTGAAACCGACCTGTAACTCGTCTAATTTGGATCAATTTGAATTTCTAATTTAACAGTATATTGGAGAAAATTCTCTATTTTACTGGAAAGAGGGAGATCATCTGTAATTATTCATATCTTTTTTATCATTCTTTTTGTGAAGAAGTGGAAACTTGCAGTTCTCCAATCTTCAGGGGTATTTTCTTTCAAATTTTTCCAAAATGTAATACTGTTTCCGAAAGAAATTTTTCATTGGTTAATTTCCACTGTTATTAACACAATTCCACCGTTATAACATCCTCACCAGCAGCTTTATCATTTTTCAAAGATTTTATAGTTCTTTTATTTCTTCCAAATTTGTTATGAAATTTTCATTTTGTTGGGTTTTATAGTCAAAATTTAACTTATTTTGTGGGGTTTCTCAGTTTAATAAATTTCTGAAGTATTCTGAAATTGATAAATATTCTGTTAGGATTTCACAATTCTCTTTATTATTTGTGGATTGAAGTTTATGATTTTACTTTAAACATTTTATAATAATCTTCACTATTATTGTTTTTAAAATCTTCATCTAATTTTTCAATTTGTTCTTTATGAAATTTCCTTTTTTTTTCTCTCAGAATGTTATGTGTTATTTTTCTTAGCTTCTTCAAAATTTGAAAATTATTCTCATCTTTTTTAGAATTCCTGTTCTTCCATGCTAGGTAATTTTTTTTATGGCCTAATTCATATTTAGAATTCTACCATGGATGCTTTTTCATTGCATTGTAATGGACTGACTTCCCTGGCAGTCTTTATTAAACTCTCTTGAATTTCTTTCCAGTTTTGGAGATTATTTCCTAGGTTCTTATTCTGGAATTCCTTTTTATTCATTTCTAGGATTTTGCAGTCGAATTTTAGGATTTTAACTTCAGATTTTCATCTTAAAGCTGTAATAAAATTCATTTTAATTTGAGTTAAATAGTATTGATCAGAAGTTATGTTAAATGATTTTCTAATTTTTAAATTCTTACATTTTTTATAGCAGCTTTTAGATGATGTAAATTTAGGTAAATGAAATTCTCCCACACAACATCAGCTTTAAAATTGGTTACATTATTTTAGGGTTAAAATTTTTACAGAACTGGATTAATCTTTCTCCAGTTTTATTTGTTCTTTTAGGGGCTGAGTACTCAAAAGTTATATTTTTTAATTTTCTATCTATACCCAGCTGGGCATTGAAATCTCCCAGTAGAATTTTAATATTATTTTTAGGAATTTTGATTATGTAGTTTTTCTAGAGTATCCCAGATTCTTCTACTTTTGTTATGTGTGAAGTCATTTACATGATACAAGTTTTCTTATGGTTGAACAGTGCTTAAGATTATACTGCTAAGGTTGTGAGCTGTAGAGGGTTTCGTTTTAGTTCACTTAATTCTACCATTTATTGGATTAAGCCATCCATTTTTATTGGTTATTTTAGAGGTTAAAATAGGATGGAAAAGAAAGTTATTCATGAAAATATTGAAACCAAAAGCAGCCGTATGTATTTTATGAAAAATATTTTGTCTTTATTTTATGATTTAAAAAAAAATTCTTTATTGTATTTAAGTTTTTGTTTTATTGTATTAATTGTAACTAAATACTTGCTTTTTACAGTGATTGTTCTGTATTTATTACTGGACACAATTATATTTTTATAGACATAGTTTTAAATTATATTTTCGACTGACTGCTGTTTAGATCATTGTTGAAGTAAATTTGGTTTTTTGGAATCTTTGTATTAGATTTTTAGCTTTAATTGTTGGCACACTGTATTCTTTTGATTAGTTGAATCAATATCTATTTTTAACTATTTTTAAATTTCTTCTTTTATTTTTTAAAAATTATTAATAAAATTCTATTCATTAATTGGTAAACATACCTAATGATTTATCTTCAGAGTGCTGATAAAAAGTGACTTTATGTGTTATTGTCTAAAACGTATTTTTTTTAAAAATATATTTTATTCTGTCACTAACTAAAGTTAGTTGAAAATATATATAACAATATATTTCTCTCAATTATCACAATTATTAATTTAGTGATTTATTGATGTCCTTATGTTATCTGAAGTTTTCTATAATTTTTAAAAATTTGAATTTTCACATTTTATCATAACATTTTTGTGGTAGTTTTGGTTTATTTTCTAAGATTTCATCAGTGTTAATAAAATTAAAAAAAGAAAAAATAATAATTAAATTCAAAATATGAATAAAAAAATTCTTTTATACAGTTTGACTTTTTATATCACATTACAAGCTAACTACCATTACTTAATGTTTTTAGTGATCCATTTGTGCAAAAAGACTGACGTTCATGTTTGAATGGGTTAAGAGATGTTGAAAAAAAAATGATTTAAGTACTATTTTTCAAAAGTAAACATCATATTTTAAATTACAGAAATCTAGTAAATGTTATAGGTTGTATTAAATGTACAGCTCAAAGTATTTAGATTATATATATTATGTGCATAATTTAATTTTTAATTGATTAAAAAATTAATTAAGTAAATGATGATTGAGCCTATTGGTTAAATTATTCTTTTATGATTGCTGATCTCCATAACAAAGTAACAAGATTTCTCTCTTTTATCTGGAAGGTTCTCAGTTTGAATCTCAGTCAGCGATGACATTATTTCATATGCTACAAAAATATTATTGTTTTATTTACTTTTTTAAGAGTAGAATAACTTGAGTTTAGATTTACAGTTAGAAAATAGAAAATAATTTTTTTTTTTTTCAAAGTTTTAAGTAAATCAAAAGAAGAGATGATTGGGATGGATGACCTGGATAATTTACAACTTGAACTAGAAACTTTATTATCAGCTGTATCTGTTAGGATAAGAGATCTTCAAGGCGAAATAGTTACTTTAACCAATACTGATGAACGGACTAAAGATAAAAAAGGAAAATTAACTGCTGGAAAAACAATGTTGACAGTAAGTATTTTTATTATAATTATTTTTGTTTATTTTAAAAAATTTATCCCTTAATTTTTTTTTGTAAGATGCATGAAAATAAAATAATTTGACAGTACATTTGTATCATATCTACTATTAGGAAAATTTGGAAAATTAATTGCCAGCACTCTAGATCTAACTCCAGTCTTATAATTTATCTTGACTACCAACTTGACACCAGCTGCACAAACCTGATGGTTTACTATGGTTTAATAAAAAGTTATTAGTTTGATATTTTTTAATCCAAATTTTTAAAAGCAATTAACTTATAGGGCTAAATATTTCAGTAATACTTTTTTCCACTTTTTTTTTTAACTGGGTTAATTTGAAAATTAAAAAAAAAATCTGTTCCCAATGAAATTTTTATCCATTATATAAATTATTAGCCTGAATTTGAATGAAACATTAACATATGAGTGAGTGAAACAACCCTACGTAAAAGAAGTTAGCTATTCACAAAAGTTACATGACCGTAGTCAACTAAATGAGAGAATTAAGGAAACAATTTTAAACTTAAAAAATATTCTACAAATGACTCATATACGATTTTACTTCACTGATAATGTAGTAAAGCTGTTTGAAATAAAAATTTACTTAGATAAAAAAATATAACTTTTCTTGTAATTAATTTTCAGATCGCTATTATTTTATTATATTCTTTCATTTCAGACAGAAAATAATTGTGAATTTTTTTTCTTTTTAAATCACATGGAGCAGTTTTCAGTTTATGGTGATTAAGAGTACTTGACATAGGTTAGAAAAAAGTATAAAATACCTATAGATGTGTTCTCAGCTGTTACTAAAAGATAATTTTATCAATTTTAATTAAAAAAAAAATTAGGTTTCAACTACTAATAATAATAATAATTTCTTTTAATTTATCTTAAAGTGCGTACAATATTGCCAACAGATTTTTTGTTTAGTTACAAAATATTCATATTATTATAACTTAAATTATATATACCTTATTAAAAGAAAACTGAAACACACAAAACATTTCTTTATTTTAATTTAATTGTTTCTTTTCCAATAGCAATTCGTGTTGCTGTTAAAAGTGGAAGTCAGTCATGCCACTGACCAGATTTTATTGTAAATTCACTTGTGTTTATTCACATTTATAATGTTACAGTTAATTTTAATGGCTTCTTTTTTTATGTTTATTTGCATATCTTGTGATAAAACATACATGCATACTTTATAACTTCAAAAATATTATTCTACAGACAGAAGTATTATAAACTTGAAATGATTACATTTTTGAATTGAGTTATATTTACTGTTCTGTATTTACATTTAAAAAGGGAAATGCATAGGTTAAATGTAGATGTAATAGGAATTAGCGAAGTTCGATGGGAAGAGGAAAAC
>JAAAKQ030106481.1:0-14209 GCA_010016005.3 Zanna intricata
TACACATCATCCTCATTCATCCTCTGAAGTAATACCTTACGGTAGTTCCGGAGGCTAAACAGATAAAGAAAGGGTTCTCATAGACCTTACTGTTCATCACAAAGCCGAGAGATTTCACACGTGTACTGAACTCAATTTCTCGTTTGTTAACGAAGGTAACGCACTTTTGGACAGGATTTTAACCTGTGATGAAACTTTAATACATCATTTTGAGCTGGAGTCTGTCAAAGCATGCAATTGAAACACACTGAATCGCCTGTCCGTAAGAAATTCAGAACGCAACCATCGTTTGGCAAGGTCGTATTACCAGTCTTTTGAAAAGGCAGTGGTCCAATTTTCTGTGATTATTTTGAGGTACAATGCACTATCAACAGCCTATACTAGTCAGCCATGATTGAGAATGAAGTCAAGCCCATATTTTAGAGGAAATGTCAGGGATGGCAGAGAAAGGCGTGCTTCTTCAAGACAACGCTTGATCTCATATGGCACAACTGATGATGGAAACTATTGGCAAAGTGGGTTGAGGGCTTCTACCTCATCTTCCTTACAGCCATTCTGATTTTTATCTGTTTGAAAAAAGCTTCGCATGTCATCAAGTTCAATGACAATGAAGAAGTAAAGGAAAAAGTACAAAACTGACTTAGAGATCAAGGAAAATAATTCTTCGCTGTCGGGGTAAAAGACTCGTAGAAAGATCGGACGGTACTTACGTATTAACGCCACCACCGCCATATTAACATATTTCACATATTAAAAATATATGCATTATAGCTTATAATTACAGATACCAATATAATATAATCAACCAAACTTAACTTACGCTCGCTAACCTCGACTAATTAACAGTAAATATACCTTTAAAGAATAAAAAAATGTTATGTTAATTAGCTGAGGTTAGGTAGCTGCAGTGGCGTTAATACGGAAGTACCGATCGGACAAATGCAGAAGTTGGTGGATTATGTGGAAAAGTAGACAAAAAAATTATATTATTTAAGAAACAATTTTTGCTGTGTAGCTGTTTGTGTTTAATTGTTGAATGACCCATGTGTGTGTGTGTGTGTGTGTGTGTGTGTGTGTGCGCGCGCGCGTGTGTGTGTATATATATATATATATATATATATATATATACATGCAGATGAAATTCCAATGGGTGATGAAAAAATCAACAGAATAATAATATAAGTTGAATTAATATGTTCATACTAAATTTATTAAAAAAATATATATAATATTCATGAAGATCCCAGGACCATTCTTGATGCAGAAAATCCTGTCTTAAGAAAATAATTAAAAAACAAATTCTTTTATTCTAATTACATGAACATAATTTAGTAAAGATTGAGTGTAATGGTTTCATTTTGGGTCTAAATAATTTTCCAAACAATCTACATGTTTTTTCCTTTTTTTCTCTGTATTGTAACAAACTGAAACTGACCATTTATAAGAATGTAAACTATCTGATCAAAAGCAGACTATGGATTATAATATCTTTCCTTATTTTTCATCCTTCCTTCCTTGGATAGGTTGATGAATACTTTTAATAAAGTTTAGATTATGGATTATCCAATTATAATACAAAGTAAATTATTTCACTGAAATAACATTTACACGAATTTTATTTTAAAGACTACTGTTCTTTTAAAAAGATATATTGAAAAATATAGGGTCTGCAAGGCAACTCTACAGAGTAGGAATGATAGGGAGCCAGTTGTGATATCAGAACTTACAACCAGTATGAAAAATTAGTAGAACTTGCTATTTTATTTATATTTTTTATTAAATATTACTCATTTATTTTGATTGTAGTATTTACCTGCCACACCTATATGGGAGATTTTGGCATGTGTACCAGTATGGGGATTAATATCTGGTCATATTAGTCTTGCTGTATTGTTAAATCAACATGAAATTTTAATTCCTATTTACCTAAGGAATTATCAAAAAATAAGTCAATACCTTGTAAGTAAATCTCTGCAATAAATAATATATTTTAATATGAAATTTTCATATTATTCTGTTTCTTCTAAGCAGAAATTATAAAATATAAAATAATGTTGCAGAACTTATTTATCATTTTACATAAGAATTCATAATCTTTGTTTTGAAAAAAATGATTTATAACAAGTCTATTTTTCATAAAATTGTACAAAATATTAATTTTTTTTATCATTAAAAAAATTTAAATGTGTTAAAACTTAACAGTAAATAACGATTAATCACATATTAGCTTTAATTTTGTTGATATACTGAATTAATTCAGGATCCAACTGAAAAACAAAAAAACAATTCATGCAGTTGCTATATTGATATGCAGTTCATTTTATAAAATAATGTACAAAAGACAGAATTTGCTTTTATACTAAATGTAGCTAAAATTGAACCAGGCCAACTAAAAAAAAATGTAAGATTTACTCCATTTATTTTTAAAAGATGGTTACACTAGTAAATTCCTTAAATGTTGGCATAGTGGACAATTTCAAAGCCAAAACCTAAGTTTTGGCTTTATTTAAAAAAATAATTGAGTTATTGTTATTACTTGAAATTTCTTGAAACTTATACTGGACATCAAGGTGCTGATATTTCTAGTTGGATGTTGTAGTGTAACATTTTTTACACTAAAACACTTACACTTATAAACAAATTTATACATTAACACTACACTAAATACTAACACCTGAATTACACTAGACACACACACTAACTCACTATACTAACACTAGAACTATAAACTTATAGAAAAATTATAAATTCCAACTACTGATAATGAAGTTAAAAATTAACCATTTTGAGGACTTTTATTTCAAATCCCTGTTCTCAAAGCCAAAGTGATTTTAGGTTTGAAATTTTTACATCTAATATAGGAATAAAAACAGTTGTAACATGAAAATATTATTATAAAAATTTGTTACTTATGATACATAATCATGAGCTCCTTCAGGTATCTCTCAAGATCTCTTTACTTTTTAGAAACTTATTTATTCTAAATACATATGTTATAGATTTAATTTCAATATCCAATAAATTCTATTATACATTTACATGATTGAGTTTACTTAAGATGAGATTATCTTTTCTATTGGTTATTATAAATAGTTTTTCCTGCTCAATGTTCAAATAAGAGTGCTTTTACAGGATATTTAATAGTCATTAACAAATAATTCTAATCTGTTATTTAATTAACATTGTCTGTTGTTTAACTAACCCTTGTGTAACTACGTTTTCATATTACAGGACCATGTCTTCCATTACATCACATCTGTAGCAATTATAACTGTAGCAGTATCATCTGGATGGCTAGGAGATATTCTATTGAAAAATGATCCTAGATCTGTCGAGAGATTAAGAAAAAGCTATGCAGCTGCTGGTAAATAGTGTACAGCAAAGTATATAGATGTCATTGTTGTTAGACCATATAATAACGATAAAAAATGTATATTATGTATTTATAGAGAGATTGGGCTATACAATCAATCTGCTTCTTTGTTTGTATAACAGTAGTACAGCCAGGATTTTAGTTAAGATTGGAAATATGGGTTGGACCTCTTTGTTCTGTATACTGGTAATTGAAGAATAAGTTTACTCATTTCAGTCAAGGCAATTCATGTTGAATTATTTTTTTAATGATCAATTGTTTTTTTAAATCGTACAATTTATAATAATGTTCAAGGTTTAAAATATATTTAATTGATATTGAAGAAATTTGTGCTGCTTATAGATTTTATTACTGTATGTCTCACAAATATAATTAATGAATCTTTTACATTGTGAAATATTTTACACAATATATATACTTAAAAGCTTTGTCTTAACAAAAGCACAATTTAATTATAAACACAATCTTAACAAAACTCGTATTCTTCTCTAAGTTTTATGTTTTATAAATTTAAGGACTAATGTTGTTACACCCTTATTTCTTAAATTATTTGAAAACATGCAAAATACTTAAAAAGTTTTCTTGAAAAATAATATAATACAGTCACAGTCTTTCAGCATTGTTTAAGAAAAGGTTTTTCATTGATACAATAAAATTAAATTTTTTTGAAAATATTTTAAAGAACAGGTAAAAAAAATAACTTTTTACTTTCTTTGTGGTATCTGTAAAACAATGTATAATAATAATGAACAAAAAACTTAGCTACCAAGACATAAAAAATGCTGATAGTTTGTTAAATTCATTGCAACCAACCAGAAATTGAGGATTAAAATTTTTTTTTTTACTAAGTACACTCATAAAAAATTGCAGTTCTCATTCCAAGATGTAGAACACAAGATTATCACAGAAATGTTCTTGATTCCTTGTTCCTTGCAGATACTGTCTTTTCACTTTGAAGTGTCTTTATGAAATACTTATCATTATTAAATAAAGCTTTGTCAGGATAAGTAAAATCCCTCTTGGATGCAATTAGAGCATTGAGTACTGGGAAGAAGGTGACTTCTGCTAGAAAAACTGGTAGAAGTTTATCTAAATTCACTTCAGTCGTTACACCATCACATAGAGTTCCTGTTGCACCAATTTTATAGCAAACAACCAAGATACCTGTAAAGGGATCTATTAAAATATTGTCACCTGGTACGGTGTCTCCATTGTCCTATTCCTCCCAAGCTTCCAAATCCCTGCCATTATCTTGAGGTTTCTACAAGGATACAGTGGCAGATGAAGTGCCAGAAGAAGAGAAGCACTTCTTTAAAGATCAGAAAATCCAAAAAAGAACCAAACAGTATTTGATAAGTCATAGGCATGTAGAGTTTTTATGTACAACAGGAAAAGAACTATTTCCTATTGCAACAAATATTATTCAGTGGAATTTTTGTGGTCTATGTTCTCGCCATGAGGATATTGAAATGCCAATAAAGGAAGAAGATCTTTAATATTGTCATAGGAGACTCGACTCCATTCGCAGGATTATGGTGTACCCTTTTCATGATTATGTCTGCAAAAGTTATGACCATCAAACTGAGGGCAGCAGGTATGAAGGTGTAGTTGTTTTCCTAAAGGAAATTGTATTAGCCACACATTCCACTAGAGACAAGCATCCTTGCAGTCTCAGTGAAGAAATTAGCACCATTCAAAATGAATAATTTGCAACTTTTATCTTAAACTAAATTCTGAAATCAGTGAAGATGATCTGTCAAGTCATTTCCCAGATTCCTTTAACCTGCCTAATGGCAGGTAAAGGAAATGGTAATTTCAACATTCATCACCATTCATGGGGTTCAACATCATGTTCTTCTCAAGGCACTCCAGTTTATTGACCAAGACAGAACTTTGGTCTCTGGTTATTGAACGATGAATTGTACATGTTTGTATTATCCTCATCAAGTACATTTTTGTGCATTGATCTGTCCTTCCCTTTTTTTCTGTTTAATCTCTGGAACTACCATAAGGTAGAGGATGAATGAGCATGATATACATGAATATGAATAAAGTGTAGAGTTGTACAATCTCAAGTCAACCCCTCCTGAGAAGTGTGGTTAATTGAAACCCAACCACCAAAGAACATCTGTATCCACGATACAACATTCAAATCCGTATAAAAGTAACTATCTTTACTAGGATTTGAACCTTACAACTCTCGACTTCGAAATCAGCTGATTTATGATGTCGCATTACCACTAGACCAGCCCGGTGGGCTTATTGATCTATCCTTATGTTCGCAACTCTCACTCCTGGTGTCTCCGAAAATTTCTTTGGAGGAGATCATAGACCAGTGTTATGTCAGTCGATAATAGTGATTTACCTAATCATCAGCTACACAAGGGAATGGTTCAGAAATCGGACTGAATTGGATACAAAGATTACTTTGGTCACTGTGACAAGAGCGTTACCGCGATCCACCAACTTGCCAAAGCTTATCCACCAAATTCTCGATAGCGAGAATGAATTCATCCTTTTAACATCTGGAAAGCTAAGGCGGCGTGCTGTTCCTTAGTGGGACGAAAACTGCAGGCGTTCGTGTACTAAGTAAGGTGTCGGCGCAGGGGGTTATGTAATTTAAATCGAAGACCTACGACTGAATTGCTCTGCGCGTTCCCCAACGCGATTACTGTTTGTCTTCAAGTGTTTCGGTATGCTAAACGAAAATCATGGATGAATTACATCGATACCATTTCTCGTACAATTCAATCATCGGTTGTGTGGAGAAAGGTTCTGGTCAACTGTGGATCGCAGCCGATTGGACTGAAAAACAGCGGAATCCTCGTTATTGCGTCAGTTGAAGTGGCGAACACATTTGGAAAGTCGTTTAGTTGTGTCACATACATCATTGTTCTGTCCTGAGTTTGTAAGATATAAATTGCAAGTAGACAATATTCCGTTCGTTATTGGAGACGCGCATTATGATTAAATATACTCTTGAAAATCAACAGTAAATTATGCCTTGAATAATTCTCGTGACCCTTCCCCCGGAAATGATATCAGGCTCAGTATGTCACACAACTTCCTGATACATCACCTATTAAACGGTCAAAATTGATTACCGTCAACTTCCGATCTTGTTCATCGGCATCTATCTCTGCTCTTAACATATTACATTAACCTAATTTATTTTATAAAGTCCTTCTTATCTATACACTAGTCCTCTTTCTAATGATTGATATCATACTTTAAAAGTAATGCTTTCATTTTTTAATTAAACCACTCACTACCATCATCAGTTTGAAAATTTTTCATTTTGTATTTTTTAAATATAGGTTCAAGGACTTTTACAACATCTGTTTTTTGTTCTTTAATGGAAAGGCAAAACCATATTTAGAAAAACAATTTATAAGTGTGAGAATATACCTATAACCTTTATTCACCCTAAAATATTGTATCATCTCTACCAAATCTGCCTAATACAAATCATCTATACCTTTTAATTAACAGATCTTGTAACAAATGTTGTACGGGCTTGCTTATGAAGCTCTTTTGCTATGCCTCGTTTCACACTCATAGTTGAAACTGCACTAACCTATTAATCAATTTATGTATGATATAAATATGAAGGAAATCAAAGGTAATAATTAAAAAACTTGAATTCATACAAGTTATTTTATTGTAACCATACTTTTTACAAATATTCTACTTTAAAATAAAAAATTAAATAATATTCCCAATCAATTAATTCTGAATGTAATTTAATATATGAATTCGGATGAAGTAATATTAATTTTACTACACAGTTTTCAACACCTAAATATGATCTTTTATTTTATCGATAGTTCTAAGGTTCAAATCCTAGTAAAGGTAGTTATTTTTTTACGGATTTGAATACTAAATCGTGAATACCGGTGTTCTTTGGTGGTTTCCATTAACCACTTATCAGAAGTGGTTGACCTGAGATTGTACAAGACTACACTTCATTCATATCCATACACATCATCCTCATTCATCCGCTGAAGTAATACCTTACGGTAGTTCCAGAAGCCAAACAGATAAAGAGAGAGGGATGTTGTAGTTTACTCAGACTGTTCCAGACATGATAATTCTGTTGGTTGTGCTTTTCTTGTTGCAAATAGGACATCCATGGCCTTCCCAATATTGCTAGTGTTTTCATTGTGGAGCTGTTTGCAATAAACATGGTCTTAAAGATAGTTAGTCCAACATTCTGACACATACTGGGCTGTTCAGTTTCCATGTGTGCCATGAGCTTGTAAGTGATATGTACTCAAGACCAGCCTGTTATTTGTGAAATACAGTTTAATATCTCTGAAATGACTCAATGTAATAAAAATGTGAGCTTCTACTGGATCCTGAGCCATATTGGCATTTTAAGCAATAAACGTGCTGATTGTGTAGCAAAAGAGGCTTGTTTGCAGCCTCCTTTCACTAATCTCAGTGTTTCAAATGATGTTTTCTGAAGAGTGTATTTCATGATGAGTGGCACAGTGAATGTAATGCTATCATCATTAATAAACCTCGTCCAGTAAGGACACTGGGTCATCCTGAAGCTATTCATATAGGAATAACCATTATGAGGAGGTTATTATTTGCTGTTTACGAATAGGACAATTAGGTTGACTGTTGGATATCTGATGACTTGGGACTGATGCACCTGTTTGTGTTCACTGCAACTGATGGCCACTAGTGGACTGTTTCTGTTATACAGCACTTCATCAGAAATTTAAATCGGCATCTTACATCAGAAATACTTTAGGTAATAATATGACTTATTTTATCGAATGTCATACAATTTCTGAGAGCCAAACATCGGGATTCAAAAATTTGATTATTCATAGTCTTTTTAGTCTATTTATGCCATTTGATGTATGCCACATGGTACTTTTGTTCTTTGAAGTTAAATTTTAATTATTGTTCTTTATCGTGGCTTTAATTTGCTATTTATACATTACTTTAGTGTAATTTTTATGTTAATATTTTAAATTTAGTTTATTATACATATATTGTGTTCAGGTGCAAATACATTTCTTCATTTTGCTCCCGGGAAAAAAACAATCAAAACATAAAGAAAATATACAAGATCATACAGCAAGTAATAAAACTTACATTGTTGAACAAAGCAGCCCAGGAGTGCACTAATTAAATTGTTTAGATTGCAATAAATATTATACTGGGTAGACTTTGTACAGAACCACCCCATACAAGGAGCACATTACAGACACATTATAGGCATAAAAATCTGATTAAAATCAAAATTTGCAAATCTATATATCTTAGAAACAGGACACGCTATTATAATAGCGAATTTCACATATAACTCATAAAACCAGAATGTATTTGAACAATATAAACAAAACAGAACAAATTTATTTTCTGATTAGGAAATCACCCTTAAATATTTAATATTTTTAATATGGTATTTAAAAACCATATTAAATGAACTGAATATATTCCACATTGATGCTATCAATGAGTTGAATATTCCGCTGAGGAAGGAGTCAATAATTAGCTCAAAGAAGGTTTTGGAAAAAGTCTCATTAATTTAAATGTGAGTCGTTTAATATTTTACAGTAATAAATTGTTTTCTAAGATGGAATGAAACTTACCCAAATACCAGTAAAACTTCAAACAAATAACTGATCAAAGTTTTTAGAATATACTTAATGTTTTAAAAAAAAAATTGGATTTAAACCATGCATACTTCTTTGAACATATTCTTAATTCTTATCTATCTAATCAAAAACCTCTATCAACAGTAACATTTAGATGTCAATGTAAAACAGTAGCATCAGTGACTGAGCATAGTTTACGCCTTTTGAAGTAAGTTTTTATTTTAAGCAAACGCTTTAATATAAAATTTGGCTTGGTGTGTCATTACAAAAGTCTTTAATATTATTGTTGACCTTCATGGACAAGAACATAGGAAAAAAGCGGTTTTCTCATCATTAAAAAATAAAGCATCCTGACTGAATAAGGCTAATCATTTTATTGTTTTGTATATTTATATATATCAGTTTTTTTTCAGCCACTCTGCAAACTACAGAATAAAAGAAGAAACATTTTTACCTTTTCATTTTTATCTGCATCAAAATATTTTTGGGTCTAAGCTCATCCTCAGTGATATATTATATATGATATTTTAAAATTCTTTCTTATTCACAATTTGCACAATTAAAAGAATAGATTAAAATTTATTTAAAAAAATTTTGGAACAAATATTTGTTAAACATGATAACATGTTTTTAATTCTTGACTGAATAAATATTTGTTCTAAAAATTTAAATTTTTTTAATCAAGTTGGGCTTAGGTCCCGAAAACTTTTTGATGTGGATGAAAAAGTAAAAGTAAGAATGTTTTTTCTTTTATTTTGTACTTTGCGGAGTGGCTGAAAAAAAAAAAAACTTGTAGAGAGGTTAAATTTTGGGTACAAAGGAAATATGGACTATAAGAAATTTAATTTAAACAAAAAATATATATACATATTTATAATTTTCAATTTGTGTGTTTTAATTTTTTGCAGCATCATTTGGTTCATTCATATTTTTAGTTATTGGCGTTATTATTAAATGTAACAAATATGCTGTACAAATTTTGTTTTCTGTAGCAGTATCCTTTATGGGTTTATTTCACAGTAGTATCAGGATTAATGCATTTGACCTCAGTCCAAATTATGTTGGTACTATTACAGCCTTGGCTAATTTTTTTAGCAGTTTGGTAGACTTTCTATCTATGCAATTGATAAAATCTTTTATTTCAGAAGTAAGTGTTATTTTTAATAAATTTTGCATTAATAAGTAAAATATATATTTTCCTTAATCTTTACTTAAAATTTAAATAAAAATATGTTGAGTTTTAACAAGAATTTTTAATTTTCTTCAAGATAATTTTCTTTTCTTTTTCATTTTTTTTTTCAAGATTTGATGCTAGAAGGCGACAGATTAATGTCTGGTAATTCGAATTATAAGAGCTTGTGATTATGAAAAATAAAATTAATTTGTAGCAAGGTCAAATCTACATTTTATAAAGTATTTTGTGAAATGGAAGTGCTGATTAATGTTTTCAGTCCTTATAAATAATTATTTTTGGTCTTTGCTAAAGAAAGATGAAGTATTAGATCAGACAACTGTGGAAGTTAACAAGATGCAGTTCAAAAGTAACGGTCAATTGATAACAGAATAACAAGTTGAAAAATGAAAAATTTATTAATGATTTCAAATACTTATTTACTTTAATCTTTCTACATAATCATAGTTTTGTTTCAAAGACTTTTGATATCATGAAAGAAGCTTCTTCAAACACATTACATAAAATTCCACTATTAGGATTGTGCTGGTTTTGCAGAGATTTTCAGTTCTTGACTTTCCTTGAATTGTTGAAATGAAATGCAAGCCAGCCTTTTTGAAGTGAAGGAAGAGATGGTAGTGCAAGCTCAGGACAGTATAAAAAAAAAGGGATAAAAAAAATCCCAAATTTTTGAGTTGTTTCTGTTGTGCATTCAATTGTGTGTGGACATGTTATTGTGAAGAGAACAATTTCTGATTGTCGCATTCTCGTCATTTGTTTTGAATGGCATGATGCAGTATAGAAAGTGTTTCACAACTTTTTGTTATAATGGATGCTCCAAGTTCCATTAAATGAATGACTCTTTTGGTCCCAGAATATAATGCAATGATTTTCCTTTGAGTTTGGGCTTGTTTGAACCTTTCCAGTTTAGGTGAACCAGAATGATTCCAATGCATGGATTATTGTTTCATCTCATCAAATCCATGTTTTATCATCAGTGACAATGTGGGAAAAAAAATTTGTCTTCCTTGTTGTTGAAGTGATCTAGAAAGCACATGCAGATGTCATTCTAAGATCTATGTGAGCACCTGTTCAATGAGATTATAAATCCAGATGCTAGTCCTGCCACTTCTCTGATTATATTATCATGAATGTTTGAATGGCCTTCTCTAAACTCCTTATATTGCCTCACTTTTCCTTCACTAATTGCTGAAAGCCCATATGTTTAACACAATTGAATTTCAGTAATATTTTTTCTCTTGCTCTTGCATTTTACCTCAGTGATAAGAAATCTAATCACAGATTGAACTTCATAACTGGTAGGATTTATTATTATTGCACTCATTTTAACATACTCTCTTGCCAAGGCAAACAATAGTGAACTGATGGCAGTGTGGTGGGTTTACATATCCAGCTGACCACTTAAAGCTATTATGCATGTGCCAACCATTGAGTGCTGTTGCTAATCATTTATAACTCATCAGCCTTTACTTTTGAACTGCACCTCATTAAATCTGTTTGAAATCATGTGATCATGGAGTGTAAACTGCAAACTAGAAGTTTTAGAAGTGTATAGTTAGTCTCATTTTATAGAAAATATCATTCAATATTTTACATATTCTGAGTTTTTATAACTGATACAGGTTTTTTGAGAAATATGTTATGCATTTACAATTTTTCCAAAGCATATGAGGTGTGCAACTTGTTTATAATTTTATTAGAAAAAAATGACTGGATCATTGATTTTGTAGTTACTGTTAGAAAAAATTTTTTTTAAATGCCAAACAAATTCAACCTCATGTCCGTGCTAAAACATCTATGCACACGCCTGGAATGGGCATCGACATAGTACTTCAGTACCTTCACTTACGTTGGCCAACGGGACAATAGTCTTGGCCTGGAGCTCACCTTTGGAGTACGGGAATGGCAGTCCTGAGCTGTCTGAGCTGGTTGCAGTTGTAGGTTCGCTGTTTGTGGCGATGGCGGGAGGCATGCCCATGAACTGTTTTTGTCAAGGCTGGATGGAGTGCGAACGGGAAGTGCTATTCCCTTTTCCTGATTGTAGAGCCGATTTAAGAATGGTTTGCTATGAGCTTGCTATGTCTGAAGTGTGAATCTGTCACTTTCGCCTTTGGCAGGAATGATCTCATGGAGCCGTTACTGCTACACATGAGATTGGTATGTTTGTATTGTGGATCAGGCAGTACCTGACTCCTCAACTCGGATTAAATCTTTGGAATATGACTGACTGGGGGATCCCAGGCAGGACCAATGATTTGGTGGATAAGATAATACAAAAGATTAGCTACTTGGAAGCTAGAAAAATTGTGCTCAGTAGAATTTTGTGCTTTGTCATGCGTGTAGGTTGCTTAAAAGGACATAACCTCTGAAATAGCACCAGTCCTAGCAAACATGGTCAAACATATCATCAATCAAAAATTGAAGAGACAAACATCAAGAGGAACTATTCCAAATCTAATGCAGAAGAAAGCGTGAGTCTCCAAAGAAAAGAACTCCTAAAGTCAAGGCATTAGTCTCTGTCTAGTAGAAGTGAGGCAAAATGAAGCCAACTACTGAAAGAAAGAGTGAACCAACTACTTTGAAAGTAAAAGTTCAAACTGAAAAAATCCCGATTCAGGGAGCATGAAATCCGAGATAAAAGTTATTGGAAAAAGAGTATTTAAAACAAAGAAAAATAGAGTCTCTGAAGACATGGAGACCTCTATATGAGGAGGCAGGCACTTCAGCTGCCCCCTCATATGCTTTAGTAGGAGTTCATCAAGTCTTTGACTCTCATGCACTACTGACTGCACAATTGGAGTCAGTATCTTCTGATCCCAGCAATAGGAGATCCAATGTGATTTACTCTGCAATGTGCGAAGGATCATCCCAATCCTATAGAGGAAGATGCTCACCTTCTGACGATTCCGGTCGCCACACATCAGAAAATTCATTTCTCAGGCCACTGACACTCAAAGTTTAATCAAGGCCTTCCAGAAGATTGAAAAGAGAAGAAAGAAAGGATAGCCCAAGGTAAACCTAAAAAATAGAGTTGAAGAAGAAGATAGATAGTTCATATATTTGTTTTATTTAATTATTGATTTAATGTCTTAATATAGTTTTTATTTTTAGGGTATAGGGTTTTAATATCCTTTAACAAGTCTTTTTTGGATGATATGTTTTTGACAAGACGAAGTCTATTGACTAAATCACTAGTGTTTTGATCTGGGTACGAAAGAAATATTTTCTTTTTTTTATTTCGATAGGAACTAATGACCATAGTAGTCAACGCCCCTAAAACCTCAAAAAAAATAGCAGCAACTGCAAAAAGAACTTGTTTATATAATTAGAACCAAGCATTCAAATCTTGTGAATCATTTAATGTTTTTAAATTTGCTGTCTATAGTATATTTATATGTAAGTTGATTTGCAACAAGGGGTGGCTGAAATGTATTGCAATTTGCTGTCTATAGTATATTTATATGTAAATTGATTTGCAACAAGGGGTGGCTGAAATGTATTGCACAATCATTCATAGATTGCCAATAAATGGAAAGAGATAGTCAATTGTAGTAAATATGTCATAAAAATGCATTTTATTTGCTAAAAAAACTTATATATTTTTTTTGCACATAGTCACTATTTACAGCTACTTATTTCTCTCAGTGGTGAACCAGTTTTTCCCATTCATTCAAAGGTGGATTGAGTTTTCCAATGGTCAATCAGTATTTTCGTTTATTATCAATGCTGGCAATCTTTTCTTCAACAATAACCTCACTGTGTTCTTCACTAATCATCCAAGGTGAAATGAAAATCCTTAACATCACTGTTTAATTGCAGAAAAAAGGTGAAAATCTATGGGTAACAAATCTGGTGAGTATGAAGGATTTGAAATTGATTCAGATTTGATCTTCACAAATGCCTTAGGTTGTTGTAGTATAAGGTTTTTAATAAAAATTATTATAACTCTCCAAATATACTGAAGTCCACAAAATAAATGTATAACTAATTAAAGTGATAAACATTGTTAAATTGTTATGTTAATAA